>VYZQ01015529.1:9603-25449 GCA_013400655.1 Mystacornis crossleyi | reverse complement strand
AAATGGAAAGGAGCACTTTCAAACACCAACATATGCTAGTGGACTAGATGATGTCATGTTGTCTGGATTCTTCACTGACCAGAGTTCACTACAGTTTGAGTAAGCCACTCTGGTTGGTAACTTTTTTTTTTTTTTTTTTAATGCTTAAAAAAGGTATCAAGTTGCCATTCTTAAATAAATAAGTTGCAATAGTACCTTCAGGGGCTGACTGTGGTGTTAGATAGCAAACAAATGGTCCCCCACTACTTGCTCATTTTACACTGTGTCAGTGTAAAACAATCCAGGAATGTAATAGTTTTGTCACCAGGACTCTTAGCTGACATTTTCTAGTTGACTGAAGAATTTGTCCTTTATTTTTCTCTCTTATCAAGCTACGAGCTACAAGCTTGGAAGGCAATCACTGTCAATCCTGTTGGTGAGATCGATACCCTAAGCCCCAGTTCCTACTACTGAAACCCTGCTTTCTGCGGCCCATAAGACAAATAATCCTGCTAGTTTAATCAGATTGGTCTAACCAAGTCAGTTGAGGTAAAATGGAAAACAGCTCAGGCCATTCTTTTTTTTTCAGGTTTGCTGAAATGTCTATCAAGTGATACAGTTATAATAACTGCAGCAGACCTGTATAACCTCAATAATCCACTGGAATCTGATTTCAGTTATCACAATATAATTAGAGGAATGCATTAGTCATAACTTGAATAAATTATCTCTTTTTACACCAGTATTTGTGGACCTGCTTTGTCATTTTTTTTGTTCTTTTCCTCCTCTCCTCTTTTAGAAGTTGTCCTATTGTGGTAAAAGGTTATCTTTGAATTTCGAGGCTCTTCTTTTCAGGTTTGTCACACTAATTTTTTTTTTGGGGGGGGGAAGAGATGCAAATAGTATGCAAGATGAAACATTGCAAAACCTGATGTTCTATTTTTTCTTTCAGTTGTTATTCTTGAACCTATTTTGTTAATGGCACACGTATTTATAACTGGCCGTCTTTGGGAGGGGAATTGATTCTTATGAGTAAATACAATAATGAATGTTACAGCTTCCTTCTGCCCCAGGCTGGTCAGCTAGTCCAAGCAAAAGGATTTACACAGAACTGTTGCCATAGATTTGAGTTATTTTCCAGCTGCCTTGTTTATACAGAAATGTATTCCATGTAAATATTTACTGTTCAACCTCTTCAGAAAACATTTATTACTGTAGAACATTTTTTTGTTCATACCAGAACATTCCTGTTCTTAGGACTTTTCGTAGAAAAGAAATGAAGGCTTACTTTTCTAAGGATTCAGGTAAAACCTCATCTGGAGTACACCCCTCTCTCATTGATATTGAAACTACTTACTATTCATTGACCCACTTGAAAGAAGTTCAAGTATGGCATTAATGGATGAGAGAGGAAATAAAAAAATGGGAGGAGGAGAAGAATATGTGTAGCAACACACAAGTGTCACAGATATTTTATTTTTACCTACCACTTTCTATTTAATAACATACTGGATAAAATAAAGTGTTTGTAGAGAGGCATAGCTTGTGCTAGGAACTACTGTGACTTTCTGTCTCTCTGTAGAATCATTTCAGCTGCTCACTGTGACTCAGCCCAGATAACACTGGAAAAAAGGGGCTCTCAGTAGGAGATAGAAGGGAGCAGACAAGAATAAAAAAGACAAATATAATACCTAGATCTCTTAGCAGCTGAACACTTGGTATAGTAGTTTGGTGACACATGAACACTTGGTATGTGAATCAGAAAAGCTGGAATTTTTTACCACTTCTCATGTGTAAATGGGAGCTGAAGGCAAGACACTGCTATTTTTCCTCCTGCTGTTACAAGTAGTGACACCTACTTGGCTCTACAAAAGAGCGTCAAATTTCAGTGGCCTTGTCCTAAGAAGCAGTGCTTTGAAAATCTCTGCCTTAAGTGTCAAGGTGGCTATGGAATGTTAGGAGCCAACTGGGGTTGGCAGGGTACCCTGGATGTAAAGTCTACACATTAATTCTTCTCTTTTGATTAGAATTTCTTGAATGTTGGCAGAGAAATTCAGTCTGAGCCCAGTCTTAGTGAACCCAGTCGTGAGGCTTCCAATTCATTAAAACTGTACTCTTCAACATACTTTGGCGGACCATTTGTACCTTGATGATTATTTTTCCCATCCATGTATATTTGACTATTTTCAAAAATTTCTAGTGGTAAGCCTGTATGTTATTTTTTTATTAGTGTCTATCATCATTAGACAAAAAAACCCCCAACAAAAAAAGGGAACTCTCTTGAAATTTTACTTGCACCACTCATTCATCTATTTCCTTTATCCCATGATCTGCTAGTAGTATCTTGGGGTAAGAGTGATGTGATACTTTAAACTCCTTGTGTTTATTCCTTGCTTCAGCAAACCATGTCTCGAGTTACTAATTTGTGAAGAGGTGAAAAGCAAAGGCACGCTGAGGAGGGAGAGACATATTGTGTGTACATGCTTCTTCTGCTCTACAGTGTTTTATCCACACAGCTATGTCAGTGAAGAGTGCGAAAAAACTCACATATTCTTTGCCAAAATAACTATGCCAGCCAAAAAAACCCATGTGGACACAGCTATGCTGACAAAGAAGAGATTTATGGGCTGACCTCTGGGTTCTGGGGGAAATTGCACAAGTATGCAGGCAGAGAAACTCCTTCTGTCGACATACTCTACCTCTAAAGAAAAGGATCCTGCTGCCACAGCTAAACCACTGTGGATATATTTGCATAGTTATACCTGCAATGTAAGTCCTGTGTTTCGGGAAATGGTGAGTAATTTTAACCATGGTAGAAGAAACAGTTGTGGCTATTTTAAACCTCCGTGAACACTTCTTTAGCACTAGTCAAAATTTGCCTATCACAATCACAACATCTTATTTCTAAAATGTAAGATTAATTCTACTTTATGCTTTTGGATTTTTTTTTCCTATTTGTCTCTGGAGTATCTGTACCACACCAACATCAATCATTAGGAGATGGTTTTCTAGGTCAGCGGTTTAATTTCTTGATTATCATTTATAATATGTCACATTTGCTAATTGCATCCTGAAGTTTTAAATTTTCCTAACACTTACTGGAATTAATGAAACATTTAGAAATATTTTCAGCCATGCCATTTTAGCAACAAGTTATATTATGAAAATATACATTTTTTTAATGCACTTTTGGAATGTTTTTTAAAACTGCAGCAGAGAGAAGGAAGTACTAGGGAAACTGGAATTGTGCTGAATATAATTAATTTACAGACTACTAACAGGAAAATCCTAATAATTTTCTGTTGTTTTTTCTTTTCTTTATTCAAAACGACTTGTTAACTAGTCCTGCAAGAACCCAGCAAAAATATGTGTTTTACTAGGCAGGAAGAATTCACAGCACTTCTATCTTCATTGTCCTTTCTTAACAGGTTAGTAACAGAAATATTAACTGCACTTTAAGCTCTCATAGAAAGTCTTTTACTCCTACTAGTGATGGTGACATAGTAGGAAATCTATGTGCAACTCCCTTTCTCCCATGTTTACACACAAAAGGAAAATGTAGAAGAGATTCAGCATCTCTCCTAAAAATACTCATCTTGAAACTGATTAGGACCAAGCTTTTTTACTTTCAAGATAATGGTGGTTTATCTTCCTCAGATTTTGCATTACTTATGTGCCTAACCAGCGTGAAATGGTCAGAGATCCCTAGGTTATTGTATTGGTTTTTTTGGCCTGGTTTTTGGTAGCAGGGGGGCCACAGAGGTGGCTCCCGTGAGAACCTCCTGGAAGTTTCCACCATGTCCAGCAGAGCCAGTCTCTGATGACTCTGAAAGATGGACATGCTGCTGGCCAAAACTGGGCCAATGAGAGAGGCTGGTAACACCTCTGTGATGACATATTTAAGAAGAAAATCAAAACCAAGTCGGGGAGTTTGGCTTCTAGTCAGAGCAGAACAGGAGGTGAGAATATGTGAGCGAAAACAACATGGTGACACCAAGGTCAGTGGAGAAGGAGGGGGAGGAGGTGCTCCAGGTGCTAGAGCCAAGGTTCCTCTGCAGGCCGTGGTGAAGACCATGGTGAAGCAGGTTGTCCCCCTGCAGCCCATGGGCCCACAGGGAATGCAGAGATCCACTCGCAGCCCGTGGGGGAGGTGCCCATGCCGGAGCGGGGGGATGCCTGGAGGAGGCTGTGATCCAGTGGGAGACCCGGTGGGGAGAGAGGGCCCTGCTCCCAGGCTGGAGCAGCCTGTCCTTGGAAGACTCCAGGGGAGGGTGAGCAGGCAACTCTCATGGGTGCCTGGTGTTGGGCAAAAATATATTCATATACACACACATATATACACTTATGTATATGCATGATAGTTGAGATTTAAGAAGAAAGGATAAACCATTCCTTCCAAGATAATATCAAAAGACAGTATAAGAAAAACTCTCTCCTGAATAATTTTCTGGTCAGAGCATCTAAATTGTGTACAGTTTTCAGTCAGAGCTAGACACTTACACAGGAGATCACTGTCTTACTTTGCATTATAGGCCTCATTTTATCTGTGAGTAAGTTTCTTATCAGGGAATGTGATAGCAGTGTATGGCTGAAAATGGTCACTGAAGATTGCAAAGCACTATTGTCACAAGGGAAGAATAAGTTTGGAAGACAGATGAAAGGACAATAAGAGCTTTCTTTTCCTAATATTGGTCCAAGAGAAGTCAGAGGTCAAAGAAGCAGGTAAAGTTTTTTCCAAACATACACACACTCACATTTTGTTTGCTAAATCTTGCCTCTCTCAATTTTTGAGGTCTAACCAAATCCTGTACTCTTGTCTCTGCACTGAAGAATGTGCATGTAGGTCTGGCTGTGGGAAGATTCTTGTACTTAGAGGTGTAGGTCTCTTTCCCTTGAGAATGAGGATGCCAAACCAGATAATACAGGAGGTTTTGTACTGTTGGAACAAATTAAGCCACTTTTATTAAAGCAAACAAGGCAGTTGAGATCCTTTGATATATCCATAGTGCCAACATCCTGCAGATGTCTCACTTCAGTCAATTAATCAGCCGTTTCCCAGAGCATGGTAATTGTTTATGCAATCCACTTTGATATGTTTTATAGCATTTCCTTTAATCCTCCCCAACTTTTCATCCCTGGCAAAAGCTTTATGGTAACATAAACTGTAATTGTGCAGTAAAGAAAATCACCTTCTGTTGCAGTCTACAACTGCTTTATCACCCTCATCCTAACATACATAACCTACACTCAAACAGCTAAATATAGGCTGGGAAGCATGCTGCTTTAATAGCACATAAACTGAATGACTTCTTGACAAAGAACTTAACCTCTGTCAGGGACAGATTCAGAACTATCTCGGGGACCTCTATACTTCTCAGCCAATGACATTTATTGCCATTATAGCTGGCAGAAATTTTTCTGAATAGAAAATTTTTCATAAAGACCAGAGGAAGACAAAAGCCCTTTGTCCTCCCTGAGAAGAGTTTGGATGTTTTTTTTGAAATTGAAAGCATTCTAAAAAATGTTTCTACTGTTTAAAACAGCAGTATTTTTTCATTAGGTTTCTATCTTTTTATTTAATGTAAACCAGAAATTAAAATAGCTAGGAGTGAAAACTTGTAAAAATATGAACAGCATATAAGAAATAGACCCAAATATTTTGCATTGAGAAAGTAAAGTTTAAAAATTTAATCAGCTATTGACACTTCCTTTAATCTTTCTTTATATCAAAAATGCATTGGGATCTACCTTGACACAACTATTTCCTGGTCTGTTTTGAGGTACTGCCTGTGACATCCCACGCTGACTCTGGTAAAGAAGGTGTGTAGAGGGATGTGTGTAAGCATCCAGGCATCCTCTCTAGTGTCAGCAAACACCCTCTGTGTCATACCTCATAGCATAAACCTGAAGCACCATTTCATGTTTTAAGTGTTGAAAATCACTGTGCTGAACTACAGCTGTCAAGAAATAAACTTTGGTTGTAAACCTCAATCTCTTTCCTTGCTCCTTTTTCACCTTTAACACTTGCTGATTACCACTAAGAAAATCTAAGCCTGTGGAGAGATTCTCTAGAATTTATGAATAGTATTTTTATGCAAATTAATCTATGTCAGCATGTTTGATTTTGTTTAGACTTTTCCCTCATTCAAAGGACAAATGAGATAATTCCTCCCCAGAACTTGGCCACAGAGCTTGATGATATATACCATAAGTGATTCTATTCTTTACTCTAATGCTGCATTTTTTTTTGCTATAGGTTTTTTCCTACTTTTTTCTTTCTCTTTAGTTTAGAGAAGTATTATGGATTAAATCTGGATCATTTCCAGTCTTCCTGTTGTGTCCCATACTATACCACAATGATCCTTAATAGGCAGTAAGTAGAGAAACAGCAGTCATCCTTGCAAAGCAGCTGTTCTATGGATATACGGGAGGGACTAGCGTGCAGGCTGTGGTAGGAATGTTCCAGGTCGCAGACAGCTTAGATGGAGGACTTTGTCATACTGCACTAATAATAACTCCACTCTAAATTTGAGGGAACAGGATGGGCAGGAGTGTCAAACAGACTGTCTCTCCCTTGGACAGAAATGAGACCATTCTGTTTTATGAACTGGACTTAGTTCCCTTTCGTCCTTTACTGTGTTAATTGGATAAACCTTGATGATTAGAATATGGACCAATATGCTGGCTTTGTAGCGTTTCATATTACATACTTTTGGTTTAGATACCACCAAGAAGGATGGAACAATGAGATTTGGACTTACATACTTACGTATATTTTGTAGGGTTTAGTGTAGGAAGAGTTTGGCTTGTTTTTCCATTGGGGATGAACTCACTTCATGGTTAACATGATCTTGGAGGGCTACAATTTTTCAAAGACAGGAAATAAATTTAATTCACTTGATAAGTCCTTTTTCTTATTACTAGACAGAACACAAGTTATCTCTGAATGCAATTTGTTTGAATAGCACTGCAAAAAGAGACAGAGAAAAAGGTATTCACCTTTTGTATATGGCTGCAAATGGGCTGTGTGCTCCTTTAATTCTCAAATACAGCAAACCTGGATAGCTTTCCAGAGTGAGCAATTGCAACCAGGTGGATGCAAATTCATTGCCCAACAACAAATTAATTTGCGTAGGTATGATACATTTTCTTCCTCTTCCCATTACTGTAATTGAATATTCATCACATAACAAGTGCAGTTAATTAGCAGATTATTCATTTACTGGACAAATAATGAACATCTTATTCTGAACAAAGAAGAGGGGTAGGAAAGCCAGAGGGAGAGAAAAAAAAATGTACATTTTTATAAGGCTATTATTTAAATTAGTCTTCTTTTAAATAAGAAGAGAAAAGGAATCACCATGGTCCCACAGAAACCAGCCATAAGCCTCCTGGAATATCGGTGGGGCTGGATTTCAGTCCTCATATTTCAAAAAGGCCAGAAAATTACCATCACTTTAAAGCAAAAAGTAAACTTTGTGACATGTCAAAATTTATTCACATTTTCTTAATTTATTATGCTGTCGTTTCCTAAAGTGTTTTCTCAGATTGCCCATCATCATCATTCTTTTGTCTGTTTTCTAATGTTTAGACTGTAAAGACCTTTCACAAAGGTCACATTTTTCCTTCTCTATTTGTGCACAGTGCAGTCTTTGCCCATAATTCAGGCTCTTGCATAGTACATTCTTGTCATCACCAGCCAGAATGAAAGACTTTATTGGTATAAATTGACATGTCTCCTTTAAGGGGAATGGAGCCAACCAAGTTACCTTGAGGAAAAATAAGCCTTAATATTCAAATTTGTTTACTTAAGCTTTAATATTTTAATTTTTCTTAATGGGTACTGTAAAATAACTTCAGTTTCTTGCTGAGGTAACTGTCATCCAGAAATTTACCAGATTGTTCAATGCAGAAGAGGCAAAATGCATCTCTGATATAATTCTGCTAATGCCAGTGGTCTTGTGCCAGATTTAATTGCATCCAGGATCTTTAAGCTGTGCCAAGAATAAATTCTCATTGAAAGCTCAGTGGCGAGAGGAAAACATTTCAGTTGTAGATGAAGCTAGAGCTGTATTGTGTAGAGCTAAATGGCACTAACTCTTTGTGGAAGGTTTTCTCACATTGTGATAGTTTATCATCAAACTACAACCTGTCAGCATCTGTCACAATGGTTCCGATATTGGCTAACTTTCACGACTGTGTTAAAGTGAAGGTATTGGACCAAAAAAATTAAATACTTGGAGGAAATTTTTGAAAAATTGAGGGATTGAAGCAGAGAGCAAGGAAGGAAGAGGGAACATGGGAGAAAAGGGACAGAATGAAAAAGAAAAAAATAAAGCTTTCAGTTATGTGGATCCAGAAGTCTGGGGCAGGGGAGGTTGGCAGGAGTAGCTATGGCTTTACCTTAACAAATGCTCCATTTTCTATTACACTGACCTGAGAAGTTTCTGCTCTCCAACAAATGAGGTTGAATTTTATCACGAGACTGGAAATAGCTGCATCAACCTCTATAATTTATATTTATCATCACTGACAAATTGTAAATTAGCACCTCATAATTTGCTCAGTAAAAATTGATAATGCTTTAGAGTTATACCAAACACTGTACTAAGTTTATAGAAAGACAACTGAGAGAAATGACATCTTAAAATGTTTGAAGGCTTTTAGTGGCAGTGCTAGAGGATTCTGACAACTGTTCCTATATCACTGCTGCAGCTGAATACAATAATCTCTAGATTAAGTCATGGCATGTATCAGTTGCTGTGTTTTTAGTAATTATTTTCAACTTCCCCTATCATAGGCTGGGCAGATTAGCCCACTGTTCAGATTTCTTTCTATCCTTGGCGTGAATTTATGAAACTCCTTTTTCTAGGCAATGTGCAGAACTGAAGTTTCTGCTGAGAAATGGGACACATCACACTAAAACACCAAACAACACGCAGCTCAGCCCTTTCCTGCTAACTCCTGGGTTTGAGAATTACTCTGTCTTCCCTTCTGCTTCGTTCCCCACTCTACCAACCCGTGTTAACTGAAGTAGTAGCAGTAGAAAGTGAAATCACCTCTCCTGTTGTTAAATATGAAATAGTGTAAAAAAAAATGGGAGATTGTGCCCATTTATAAGGATAAGGAAAAAAACCTCAAACCATTAATTCAACATGAGGAGTGAGATTATTTTCTACCCTTATTCTTCCACCATGTATCTAATTATCGAGCATTTTGTTTTTACCAATCATAGAGGGAGTCCAGATTAACTGGGTTGGATTGCTGCAACCTTCTACATATGGGCAGATAAGTACCATTCCTGAAGGGGAATGGTGAGACACTTAGTCAGGTGAGAATTGATCCTTGAGGCTATCAGAGACAGACAGTCTGTACTTCAAAGTAAGTATAATACTTTTATTCCCATTGAAATCCTAATACAGAAATAATTTTACAATTATAAAATTCATGATTAGTGTTCGTGCCAGACACAAAATTTGATGAAAGTCATAACCAGTAATGGCTGGGAGCTTAAAAATGAAACTATGTCTCAATGAGCTAATCACTTCCCTTAAAATTAGTATTTTTCAAAGGTATATGTCAGTTTTGACATATAATCCCGAAGTTCTGTCAGGAACTCAGTCTATACGGCACTGCTCTCTGGCTTATCAACCACAGAAACTTCCAGAGTGTTGGTATAAAGCTCTGACTTAAAAAAAAAAAAAAATTTCTAAGTAAAATGCTTCTCTGTACCTGACCTCTCCATTCTTCTGTTCTATTCTTTAAAAATGCTTAATGAGATAACAGACAGTTTTATTGAATGGGAATTATTGTTTGAGTGTCAATAATATAAAGTAGCAGAAGAACTGATTTATTCCCCTATAGACTTGAATATTTTTCTCCAGTGAAAAATAATGATTGCAGAAATCAGAAAATGTTCAGTTATTTACATGTTGCATATTTAGTTCATTTGAGAGGAATGGAAATTTACTTTGGCATGTCACAGCACACAGGAGAGAAAATAAACTTTGGAAGGTAATTATGTTGCTAGAATTTTGTGCTATTATAGGAAGAAGATCAGATTAGTCTTACAATTTTATTTAAAACTCTATTTTAACTCCAAGGGTAGATGCTGGATATGGCATGTCAGAACATGCTTAACCTAAGGGTGATAGGTGGAAGAATAGGTTGAAAACTGTTTCCAGGACATTCCTTTTTGAGATACTAGTGGTGAGCTTCAACCTGCTCCGTTTACACTCTTCACATCTAGCACAGGTTGTGACTAGAACAGGACATTACCAGCTGTGTCCTGACACGCGCCGGAGTGGGAACAGGCAGATTACAAACGGCTCATACAGGGGAACAGGCAGTCGTGGGGAATGGGTTCAATAGCGATGTAAACTCGGTGTGTGTAGCTGCCCTTCAGTGGAGAAGTCTCTGAACTGATGGGTGCTGCTTGCTGGCACAGTGCCTCAGGGAATGAATTGCTTAGCATCGGCTTTGTTTCCAAAAGCAGCTGCTCTGAGGTCCAGCCAGAGACAGGTGAGACAGGCATTTGCTTGTTCCTGCCTAGATCAGCAGGAGTTCACCTCTAACACTGTAATATAATATTAATTGAGTGAATCACTCAATAGGGACTGATAACAGCTTACTTCAAACTTGCAAATGGGTATCCACAAGGCCAAGCCTTCACTTACCATGCTGTTTTACCCCACCAAAATAAACTCCACATCTATAGAAGATGGATTACAGATGCAAAAAAGCTTTTTGAGAAACATGAGGAGGGTGCGTATTACAACAAGAAACTGAACGCCGCTAATAACGTGAGACAGAAATACTTCTTGGACAAACTCTTTACTTCAGTTATAATCCACCACTCAGTGTATGAAATAGTGTGGGTTTCAGGAATGTAGTTAACCGTGTAGTTAATATCCTACATCAATCTGCATCCAGAATATGTAGGAGGTTGTCCTAGCAGGATGCAAGTCTTGCTGCAAAATTCCATGTGCAGTTTTGTTAAAGAGAATGAAGCTCAAATGGTTGGTTCTGTGTCAGAAAACAAAGCTTCATGGACTTTTTGGAAGTAAAAGAATAAAGAAAACCAAGTAAGTGGACAGGTTATTGCACCCACCACACTAATAATTTTGTATTGAACAGCCTTGGCAAAAAGGGAGTCCTCCAAAATAGAAAATACATGGTTTGAGCCCCACCTGCAGAACAGGAACTTGAGTCCGTCTCACAGACATTTGCTTTTCATGGGGCTGCGGGTATTTCTCAGGTTCAGTCCAGAAATCCTACTCGGTAGTTAAGAACATCTCCAACAGAAAGTACATTTTGTCACAGGAAATATTTTCAAGAAGTGGTATATGCAGTTAAAATATTCCTGATCAGTCCTTTAATTAATACTCAGACTCTCACTTTTAGTTAGTGATCATGAGTTGGTCATGACCACTGTGGTACTTTTTCTGCTCATTTCCCATGTGGGTTTTGCAAGCATAAAAGGGGTTCGGGACAGTTGCAGATGGGAAAGATGGGATGAGTTCAGGTATGGAAGGATTAAAAATGTAGTGGAATAGTTTTCCTCCAGTGGTTACAGCTACTGTGAGCAGGTGAATGGAATTAGTGATCTTTCCAAGTGCCTATTTGAGGGGTGAAAAAACACCAGAGGCAGAGTTTGAGGCAGACATTTAATGATAAGGGGCTACCATGAAAATATGTGATCATCTGTCGAAACTCACACACATGTTGGTTACAGTCCACATGAAACCCTGCTGCTTTCTCAAAGCCTCAGTTATTTCAGAGTCATTTCAGAAGCTGCTGCCCTGGTTAATTGCTATCAGATGTGCCATGTGAAACTCTTGCCAGTTCAGCTAGGTGAAAATCTGAGAATGCAGCAGATCCTTTAGATGAAAAGAAAACTCTGGCACACAGTGAAATATGTGAGTGATGCACCAGCTTGAGTATTTAGAGAAGAGTGCAATGTGAGAGATCCAAACTGAAATGTTCAGTAACTGAGAATCCAGTATAGACTGAATGAGCAGCATGGAAGTCAAAACATTTGCTCAGTGACATCACTCACCTATATCCAGGGAAAATAAAATGTTAGGCTACAGATTCTAACCCAGGGGAGAGCTGGCAGAAAAATATAATGCAGAGAGAAAAACAGTAGATATCCTAACAAATCTAAAAAGTAAAGGGGCTTGGGTTTAAAGAAGCACCATCTTCATCATCCAGGAAAAAAACCCAAACAATCCAACAAACTCCCTCCAGTCTTATATTTTAGTTATTTTACTGATTCATGTTACTGTCTGAAGTAGTGATAGTAGAATATGAAAAGTCAAGGGGTATTTCCTCCACTAGATGTTGCATTTCTAAAACATAAACTAAGTTAATAAACAAAGATAACTTGAAAACAAGAGGTTGTTTCAAATGCATGCCATGTAACACAGATGATCATCCTGTACTCTATTAATCTTGCTGTATTTCGTATATCTGAATATATTTTTTGCATAGCATCTATTCTCTAATAAGGTAAAATTAAAATCTGTATCCCCAAGAGCTCAGGGGGGTCACCAGTGTGAATTAATCACTAACCAAGTAAAAGAGCTGTACTCCAAGGAAATTGTGATCAATTCTGATCTGCATGTTAATTGATCGCTCATTCAGGAAAATGTTAAACAGCAATTTTAAGTCAGACAAAATGAATTAATCTAGGGGAATTGTTCCTAAGATAGCTACGTAGCTATCCATGTTGGAAGGGAAAATATTAAAAGTCAAATCTACAAATATACTGCCACAGAAGGAAAAAAAGGAAACCACGTCTGCTCTGCAAAGGGAGACTGGTCTGAGCAAATGCACATGTGTTTCCATCATCATATCAAAGAAGGGTACTGCAAAAAAGGGAAGACTTGGAATAGGGATAGATGTATCCATCAGAATGTTACATAGTAGGAATGAATTTGCAGCAGAAACCACACAATAAAAAACTGCTAGGTAACAGGAGTTGAAGTTTAACCAAGCTCTTATCTGCATAAGACGACTGCATTTGGAATTGGACAGCTTAATTCTTTAGAGAAGCACTATTTTCCATTAACTAAACAGACCCAAAAAACCCAAAGGTTTTGTTGCCTGAACTGTATCAAACATAATGAAATTCAGGATTAAATCATCAGTACTTTTCAGTCTACTCTAGTTTACATGTCAGTGACTCAACTGCTCCATCAGCCTTCCACCTTAAAAGCCTAGCACTTGCAGCGTGTCCAGGGACTGGCAGAATCAGGTGGTTTCAGATCAAGAAAAGTGGATGTGTGTGCATGCACATGTGGGTGTGTGTGTGCTTATGTGTGTGTCTGCTGAGATCAAACCCCTCACTAATGCACACCCTGGAGAGTGCTGTGTTTTCTCACTACTTCATACTGAGCCACTTTCAGCTAAAGACATTCAGGTGCAGCAGCTACAGAGCAAGCATAAAGGAATTCACAACATCTTCAAGGATATTTGTGTCCACTTAACCAGCAGGCAGAAATGTAGTGTGCACTTTAGAGCACCAAGTTCTTCCATTTCAACAGTTCTGCTTGTGCAATGGGATGCTGGGTGCTGCAACAGCATTTGCTTTGTGGATCAGTTTGAGGGATAGCTTCAGGGAAAACCTATGGCCCTATATAAAAATTGGAATTAAAATGGCCACTAGGGGCCATATGCTGTATATCTCTGTCAGTAGTCAGTAACAAATTCTAGGCAGAAGATGCAAAAGATTTGCACTGTCTTTTTCTTTCCAGCAATGCACATTTTCAGGACTTGTTGAACTAAGAGGGATAAGATACATCATAATGTTTGATAGACTTTGATTGGTCCACTAATCATACTTCAAAATATTATCTCATAGTATTCTGAAACAATTTACAGTTTTTACCTCTACAGTACCATCTATCAATCAATTCCAGACTGAAAACTATGCTTTCAGTGAAAACTTGGGCTTTAAAACTTCTGCTGGATAATTTCAGTGAGTAGATATTATTTCCTCAATATTGTTTTGCACTGGACTTTGGACCAGTTTTTATTAATTAAAAATGTTTTATTTGATTTTCTGATTGCTTCTGACACTGGACCCAGTGAAATAGAAAAAGACCCATGATGACATCAGAGTTCTCTTCCTCAGGTGTCTATAGCTTAGATGTAGACAACTGCAGTGGACAGTATAAAATTATTTTAAGACCTGAATCTCGTGTTTGATTTAATCACTCAGTCATTAATGATACCTGTCTGAATTTTCAACATCTGCTTTAGTTTTAGTAATTGAAATTAATGATATATTGGCTTCAAACTTTGTAATTCCACTTATTAATGTTTCTTTATGAGCTTGTTTAAAATACGGTGGAATAGCACAAGTTCTCACATAGGTCTTTTACAGTCCTCCCTCAATTGTGAAATTTAGTGTGATTTTTGAATTTCTATAGTCTGTATGCTTTTACCCCTAGAAAATTCAACAAATAATGTGGTAGACTTTCAAAATATTTTGAAAGCTATGCTTACTGAGGCAGCAATAACCCACTGGTTCATTGATGTCTCTAAAGAAATTTAATACGTTGGGGGGCTTTTTTGAGATTAAAAAAATCCCATTTTTTGGAGGGATGACTTATGTTTATAGAAAACACTTTGATTCTTCACTGGTATATTATGCTTAAGTATGAATTGTTTTACCACTTTAAACAAAATTAAATAATAGCTCACATTTCCCAGGTAACTGTGGAATCCCTTTGTAAATATCAGTATCACATTTCCTTCTTCCACTCTTACACTGGTCTGATCTTGAAGTAATATTGCCACATGTATTATGCTGAAAAGATCATTATTCAACAGTTCAAATCATGCAACCCACAAGTCAGAGCCATAGGAATAGAGCAGGGTTTGAGACAGTAGGGTAGNATATACTACTGTAGTGAATCATTAAAATTAATAGGTAATAATGCATCTAGTGCCAGGAGGAGTTTATCTATGAGTGCTGTAAAAGTGTTTATTGCACTGAAACTCTATCCTACACCAACAAAAGCACAATTCNGAGCCATAGGAATAGAGCAGGGTTTGAGACAGTAGGGTAGCAGAAATACCTGCAAGAAGCAGGACAGAAATAAGTACACAGAGATTTTGCTGCAAGAAGCTGAGTGGGGTGGCAAATTCTGAAAGATACACCAGTGTGTGATGCAAATGTCAAGGTGAAGTATTCGCTGTGAAAATAGAGTTGCTAGCAGCTATGTTTCTATGATCCTAGGATTCTGTTTTGGAAAGATCAAGTACTTGCCCTTGAAAGAAAAGATTGCAGTCACTTAATAATATCTAAATATTTTCTATGAGTTTCTGCCAAAACATAGCCATGGCATAGGCATCTTTTTAACTCTATGAAATATGAACTCTATACTTTAAACAGCTAGCTTGCAGTCATTTCTCAGTTTCATCCAAGAATTACCAAATCACCAGATATTTCACGGCTAATCAAGGAAGAAATAGATGTGGATAGGAAAGAATAAAGTCAGCCTACCAAAAGCAATAGTAATCTCAGGGCTGTGAACAGAGGGTGAGACCACTGGTGGCACAAGGAGCTCCAGGGGCAGCTAATTAGAGGATGCTAAGCAGTTGCCTCAAATTAATATTCTGAATGCTCAACTTGAATGGAAAAGACACATTCAAACTACTACCTTGAAACTTTCCCAAGTTCACAGGCTTAGAAGTATTTATTCCTTTTCCTTGGAAGAGGAGATGTGGTTTTTCAGATATTGAAATAAATAAGGCTGAGTACATTTTTGAGCAGTTTGCTTCCCAACTGAAACTTTGTTTTAGGTTACACCCTGGTATTTTATTTTAATTTTTTAAATATATACTACTGTAGTGAAT
>VYZQ01015528.1:0-10303 GCA_013400655.1 Mystacornis crossleyi | reverse complement strand
TATTCAATCCTTTTCTGTGCCTTACGGGCAAGCCCCCTCTCCCTTTGTTGTTGTTGTTGTTAAAAAACAGTTCTTTTTCTTCACTTTCGCCCGCTGGTGTCTGTTTCTCTCATTGGCAGAAGAAAAGGGGGTTATTGAAGCCCTATCTCTTTAGAGGAAATGCTCATTCCAGAGCGTTTTCTCCTGAAATTTGTCTCCAAAACCAAGACAGATAGAAATCATCTGCTCCCATTCCAAAGTTACATTGAGAAGGTCTAAAGCCTCGTGTTTTCTTCCCTAAGTCTTAGTTTTGACTCCCAAAGCAGGTATTTTTAGGCTACAAAAGCTCAGTTTTAGTGTCCAAAGTCTCCATTTCAGTTTTCAACATCTCCTTTTGTCAGTCCAAAGCATCATTTTTCCTCTCCAAAGCTTCCTTTTGCACTCTAAATGGTCATTTTTATGATCCAGCTAGTCAATTTTAGGGTCCAAGCCACATCTGGAATGTCCAAACCCTCATCTGCAAGATTCAAAGCCCTCTCTTATGACCCCAAGCCTCATTTATAGAACCCAAATGATTGCTTCTGCTGGTTCCATTTCAGAGAAGGCAGTAAAGATGCTTGGTGAGCTGCAGCACCTCCCTCTAAAAGATAGGCTTAGAGAGTTTGGGTGTTTCAGCCTGGAGAAGAGAAGGCTCCAGGGTCTTCTAGCACCTTCCAGCCCCAAAAGGGTCTCCAAGAGAGCTGGAGAGTGACATTGCACAAAGGGATACCGGGTGACAGGACAAGAGGTGATGGTTTCAAAGAGACAAAAATTAGGTTTAGATTTTGGGAAGAAATTCTTCCCTGAGAGGATGGTGGGGCCTTGGCATAGGTTGCTGAGAGCAGCTGTGGCTGCACCATCCCTGGAAGTTTTCAAGGCCTGGTTGGACAGGGCTTGAAGTAACCTGGTCTAGTAGAGTTTGTTCCTGCCCATGACAGAGGAGTTTGAACTAGGTGCTATTTAATGCTCCTTCCAACCCAAAACATTGTAGGATTCTAGGATCCTATTGTTCTGTGATTTGATGATGCTATGAAAGTCTCCTTTTTAGGGACCAAACACTTACTTTTAGGTCCCATACCTGCATTTTTAGGGTCCAGTGACTCATGGCTGCTCTGCTTGGGGCACAACACCTGCCAGGAGCCTGCCCTGGCCTGGGCTTTCCATAGGCTCCAGCTCCCTATGTTGATGGTCACTGTAGGGGGACAGCACTGCTGGCTGGATTCTCTTTTAGGCATCCATGATACCTTGAGCCTGAGAGGGAGATCACCTAGAGGGTGAAGTCAAGGCTTTCCCATTCCCCCTTCTCAAGCAGGGGCACCTGCAGCCACTTGTCCACGATCATGTGCAGAGGGCTGTGGAACATGTTCAAGGATGGAGCCTCCATGGGCTCACTCCGTAGCCTCTGCTGGTGCTCAGCACCATTTACACCTCCCTTTCTGAACTGCAAGGGGTCCCTGTCAGTCCATCTCTCCAGCCTGCCCAGGTCCCTCAGGGATAGCAGCACAACCCCTGGCCTAAGTGCCACTCTTCCAGTTTGCTGTTATCTGCCAACTTCCTGAGCATGTCCTCTGCTCCAGAAGACACACCATTAGTTGAGAAAGATGTTAAGGATCAATCCCAGTGCTGATTCCTGGGAGACAGTGTTTGTTCCTGGCACCACACTAGACTTGGTGGCACTGAGCAGCACCCTTGGGGCCCAGCCATCCAGCCTTTTTCAGTCCCAGTCAGTGTTGGCTCATCCAGTTCATGTCCTTTCGAGTGACTTGAACTCCATATTTAAAAAGAAGACATTGCCAGTTGGGCACATGCAAGCACGCAGCTTCCAAAATCCCATTACGCAAACATCCCACACAGGGTATTTCCACCAGCTGCCCCAAAACTTACAGAGAAGGAAACACCTTGTAAATTATACACACAAAGCTAATGAGGGGTTTTAATTCTGGCTTTGACTTTTCTGCCTCTTTGTCCCAAATGAGTGTTTCCTCCTCCTCTTTGCTGACTGGTGGTAGTCTGTGATCTCCACAAACCGCCTGCGGAGATCATAGCCCCGCTGTGGTGATCTGCCCTGCTCTCTCTGCCTTGGCAGGGGTTGCTCCCGAGCAGTACTGGGTGCAGTAGCCTTCTTGGAGCTAGCATTTGAGGGCCCTTCTGGTGTATTGTCCTTTAGGTCTCGGTCACAATGTGGAGGGCTTCTCCAACAGCTCCTCCTCCTCCTCTTCACTGACTGTTGGTAGTCCGTGACCTCCACAAACTGTCTGCAGAGATCATAGCCCTGCTGTGAGGACCAGCCTTGCTCTCTCTGTCTTGGCAGGTGTTGCACCCAAGCAGCACTGGGTGCAGGAGTCCACTGACAGCTTCTGTTGAAGGTCCCTGAAGCTGTGCCATCCTTGAGAGCATGGTCATGACCTTGAGGACTAATCCTCTTTCTCTTCCTCCCTGTTGAGTTGTTGGAGTCGGTGCTGTTCACGAGCCAGCTGCAGTGATCATTTCCCCACTGCAGGGATCTACTCTGGATCCTCTTCCTGGCACTCGTCCTCTGGGAGTCCGTCGACATGGTCCTACCATGTTGACTGTGTGTCCCGGCAGAACCCGCCTGCTCACTGCTGGCCCCCGACTGACTGAGGAAGGAATGGGCATGGGATGATGTCAGAGAGGAAGCCACCATTCCTCCCATTTTCAAATCGGAGCATCTGGAGAAGAAAAAAGTGATCTCTGTTTAGGGCATTCCTTGCAGGCTTGTTTGGGATTCAGTCATTTTCTTGGAGTGGTTTCTACAACAGAGAGAGGATTTCACCATGCTCACCAATGGAAAATTCAATGGGCGTCTTCCCACCAGGTCTGCCCTGTCAGAGCAAATCCTCATCTCTATTCTCCCTATAGCCTCCATTTCACAAAATTCTAGAAAGGTTTGGTTTGGAGGGTTCCTTACACACCATCTAGTTCACCCCCTCTACCATGAGCAGGGACATTTACAGGTTGCTCCAACCTCCATCCGGACTGATCTTGAACGCTTCCAGGAATGGGGCAGCCACAGCTTAGAGAAGCACGTGGACAACTTCTGCCAGTGCCTCACCATCCTCATAGGCAAGAATTGCTTTCTAATAACCAATCTAAATCTCTCTTTCGCTGTGAAATTTTTACCTCTTGTCCTATCACTGCATTCCCTGATAAAGAATCCCTCTCCATCTTTCCTTGAGGCCCCCTTAAGTCCTCGCAACATGACCTAGTTTCAGAGAGCACACAAGGAGCAGCTTACATAGGCCAGCACCTTAAAGCCCAGCAAGATAAGGACTGGTATGGTGTGGTTCAGAATTGACAGCACTGAAGTAAGCAGGGAAGAATTGCCTCCTATGACAGAAACACCCAGCAGGATGACAAGACAAACAGCAAAGCCAGGAAAAGGAAACATATTCTGAACACATGACCCTGGTTATTACCTGGCATAGAACAGCAAATAGGCTTGCTGACTGAGAACTGCATGGATGCCACAATTATCCACAGACTCATCATCCATCTTGTACCATAGTCCATTGCTGGCCTACAAAGAAAATCATTCATCTCTGGGAAGAAACTGCAGTTTTTCTCCACAATACCAAAGAGAGAGAACAGCTGAACAAAGAGTACACCAAAGCAAATCCAAATCAGCCCTGAAGGAGACCTTCTCTCCCAGAAACCTTGGCTACCTGTAATGCTGATATGGAAGTTTGTCTTCCCAGCACACATTTTACTTTATCAAGAGAGAAGTTGCTCTTTACCTTTGTGTAGCAGAAGAAGTGTCCATCAAGACAGGTGTCCCCGCTGTGCACCACAAGAGCGTATAAGGAGTAGAGGAGGGGTTCTCCAGCTGTGTCAGACATGTATGGCCGAAGATCCAAGTACTCAGGATACTCCACCATCTACAGAAAGACCAAGTGGGCTCAGAATTTATCCTGAACTACCACATGAAATAGCTCTTCAGCACATAATGGTTTGGGCAGCAGGAAACTGTACTCAGCCAAAGCAGGTCTGCTGGAGCAGAGTCCAGGATGGTCTTCTCATAAGAACTCTCCCCTCCCCATAACAGAACACAAAAGCCCCAGCATGAGCAGGTTCTGAAAGAGTGTACTGCTTTGGGGAGTCTTCTGCTTTGAAGGGAAAGTTGCACTGCAGTTGCATACACACCTTGCTGATCTTCTTGCCTGTGTGATCAGCAGCTCTTTCCAGGCACACTGTGAAGACCTCGGGCACACGATGGACTGTAACCCTCTTAGAGGCGCTAACCTCCTTCTCACACCTTGAAACAATGCAGATCAAAATGCTGAAATGCAGCCTTATCTTCCCCCAACAAGACCAGCCAAGCTTTTGTGTCTCACATATCCTTACAGTATTTTAACGCTATTCCTTGACATAAGGTCACATTAATAAAAGCTGCATCTCATAACTGTGCTTTAAACCCCCATGAGAAGGTGATTCTGCTCAATGACATGCAGCTCCTTCACGCAGAATCAAGTGTTAATAAGTTGATAGAAATCATCTTACTTGCTACATTTGAGGCAGTATTTTCCATCCAGATTCTTGGATGTCACAAAGTCCTCCAGAGCTGTAGTGAGGGATGAGGTTGCCTGGAGGAGTGAGAAAGGAGCTCCCACTGAGCTGTGGGAAATGCCCATGCCCAAACACTTCCAAGGAGTCAGCAAGAAGATCCAGGCAGCTGATGCTGAGGAGACTCAACATGACCCCACAGGCAGTAGAAGGAAGGAGGGAAGGAGGGAGAGAAGAAGGCAGACAAGCAGGCAGGCAGGAAGGAAGGAAGGAAGGATGTGATGTTGAACATTTTCTTTTTGTTCCAAGGTTTCCTGTGGCCATCCAGAGTTTCCTCTGTAGAATGGGGAGATGAGTGCCATGGTTTCTGCAGAGGACGTACATTCCCCTTCCCACCCACCACCAAGCTCCCTTGTGCTCACAGGATGCATTTTTAAGACAAATGCTTTGGTTCTGTAGAACTACAGAGGCCTTGGGATGTCTTGAAGCGCTGTTGTAAGCCCTCTTACTTTGATATCCAAAAGGACATGCCGGAAGCCCTTGTAGGAATCAGAAACTTCTTGGCATCTCAAGCATGTGACTGGAAGGAAAATCAAAATGCTGAGTGAAGGATGAAGTTAATTGATAGTGACAGTTTATGCTCATGGTACCTACTATGCCAGTTATGGGACCAGCCATTTATCACAGGCAGACAGAAGGGTGAAAACAATGCCAAGAAGAGTAATAGATGTGGAAACATACCTCTGGATTTCAGAAAGCCCCCAAATATTTGATGGATGATGGTAGTTGTTTGAGAAGAGATGTCCACACTGGAAATAAATGGCAAGGCAGAGTTATCCCCTCCTCCAAGAGTTTATCTTGGAAAGCCCTGGGCATAGGTTTTCCTTGATGGGAACACACCAAGGAGTCCAGTGGGCTCGGGAGCATGGAAAATGTATTTATGCTTACTTGCTGCTTCCACTTAGACAAGCTCTCTGCATGGCCTCAAGAGAACAGCGTAAGAACTCGTAGGCATCTCCGGCCTTGTCAGGCTCAAATTCTTCTCCTATGACTAAGAAAGAAGTTAGTAGTTCTCACCTACAAGAAGGGGAGAGAACCTGTCAAAGCATCTGAAATTACTTACATTTGAGGTTACTAACAACAGCCCTAGGGCAGATGACACTGGCTGAGGAACACAGGACCTTCCTAACGTGCTCTTCCATGGTGCACAGCATGCAGAAGCCTTGCCGATGACCTGAAGGGAGAGAGAAGGAAGGAGGCAAGGAGGCAGGGAGAGAGGAAGGAAAGCTCCTCAGGTTAGCACATCATCCCTAGCACTGGGAAACCTAATGGAGATCTTGAAGTTGTAAGAACAGTCGTTATTCCTTTTCTCCTAAGATGACAATGTCCTAACAAGCCCGGGACATTTTAGTGCAGGGAAAATATTCTTTAGAAATTGTCACGAGTTTTTGGTCCAATAAGCCAAGAGGGTTTAACCTGCCGGGACAGAGGCATAATGCTAGAAAGAGGTGCCTTCCTGAAGACAGACACACTTCTTGTGGCATCTCTGGACACACACAGTGGAAAAAGTGTCTTCTTCTTCTTTGAACAGAAGCTCATGGGGCTGACAAAGAAGGGCTACTGTCCTCCTAAATACAGTTCCAGGTTCTGTAATCCTTAGGATGTGCCCAAGAGATTTACAAGGAGATATTCCTGAAAGTACTCACACAACTGGCTATGGTCACGAGAGAGCAGGTAGTTGGCCAAAGGGGGTGTGTATGTCAGGCACTGTAGGATGACGTTGATATAGCAAGTACTGCCCAGGTTGCAGAGTCCTGCTCCAGGTCTCTGTCTTTGCTGCCAGTCCATGCAAATCTCCTCCGGGGGGAAGAGGATCCTTTGTGGCAGAGCCATTTCCTCAGCAATGGCTGCAGGGAAATGGTATTTGATGAAATACGACAATATTGTTGCTTGAAAGCACATTCAAATGTTGAGTTCTCTACAAGGGAGCACTGAGGACAACAGCTCTAACTGTCATCCCAGAAACACTGGGGAAAGCCTAACAGTCCATTTACATCTACTGGTATGGAAAAACTTTTGGAAAACAGTCTGTTCCCCTGCTTAATCTGCCAAAAGCCCAACAAATTCCCACTCTGATTTCTGGCCCTCAGGCTACATTCCTTTCCCTCTAGAGCCTTGGATTATCAGTTCAAGTCTTCCCTTGTCGTGTATTGTGTATTGTAATGTGAAAAAAACAAGCAAGTACCTACGGATCAAGTCTTTCTATGAGCAGTGTCCTCTTTCAAAGTCTTCTGCACTAGTGACAGAGTGACCAAATACATTTCCCTGTGTCTAACCAAAATCACCTGGGTCAGTCTGGCTGCTCTCAGGAAATGTCCCAGATTTCACTCTAGTTTGTTAGCACATTGACACTCAGGGATGAAGCACCAGCCATGTTGTCTGTGGGCATTCGCAAAGTTCAAGGCTGCTGGCAAAGCTGTTACAGGAATTATTTCCTATTGCAGCCGTTGCTCCTCTCAGGAACAGATGGAAAAGTTCTGGATGACAAAGGATCCAGATCCTCCCCCAGAAAGATCAGATAAGAACTAATCCCATCTCCTGCTGAGAAAGCAAATAAATGTAACTCGAAAATTAAAAAACCCCAAATGCGACCCACAGAACAGTCTTAACTCTCAGAATCATTTTGTTGGTGCNCTAGGCAGCTGGAGAAGGCAACAGTAGTCACTGCCAAGGACAAAGAATGCTTGAAAAAAATGCAGACTTGCAAGAAGCAAAGAAAGGAGCTGAGTTATCCCGAAGACCAGCTCAGTCTTTGCTGGTCTGCTCCTCAGGATACCAAGCATTGGGCAGGTGAGGTCACAATGGCTGGGCAGGTGCCACATCTCTGCTCCTTTGTGACATGAGGCTGCATGGGGGCATGTCCTGTTGTGCCCAGGGAACCCCTTGGCTGCCACAGCCTGGGCACCTCTCACAACTAGAAGTCACTGGACCTCCCCTGGCAAAGGGTTCACCCACAAGCCAAGCTCCTGTCTCTTCTTGGTGCTGCAGCAGCCAGAGGAATTCAAGGCTGCTGAGGGCTATGAGCCTGGTCACTGGTTTGGCTGGCACACTCGTAGTGCTGTGGGTTTCTGTTCCTTTCTTCCCAGGTACTGGTATGTGGCCATGAGACTTGTGTAGCAAACCACTTGGGCTCTTAGGGTTCATTTCCAGTGAATTTTCCCTGCCCTTAAGGTCAGCTTCAAGCTAACCCTGAACTAGCAATACCAAAGAACACCTTCAGAAACTGTGCTGG
The DNA here is from genome assembly GCA_013400655.1 of Mystacornis crossleyi. Lineage (NCBI taxonomy): Eukaryota > Metazoa > Chordata > Aves > Passeriformes > Timaliidae > Mystacornis > Mystacornis crossleyi. Next base: position 2,472 of record VYZQ01015528.1, on the reverse strand, counting down.
GTGAACCTTGGCTGGCTGCTAGGCCCCCACCCAGCTTCTCTCTCACCCTGGCTCTCTCATTCTTGCTGGCTTTTAAGCACCAGGATTCTTTGGAATCCACCTCTCAGGAGAGCACATTAGAATCCAAAGCCTCATTTTAGGGTGCAAACTCCTCACTGAGCCTCAAAGCCTTATGTTCTTCATACACAAAGCCTCATTTGGAAGCTAAAAAAATTATTTTTAGGGTGTAAAACCCCATTTTAAAGGCTATTCCTTTAGTATCCATATATTTTAGTCTTGTTTTTAGGAACTGCAATTTCATTGTTAGGGTCCAAAACATCCTGGTTTGAGTCCAAACTGACCTTGTTTAGGCACAAACCCCAGTACTCATCTGAAGGACTCAGATCATCATTTTGAAGGCTCCAAGTCCTATTTGGAAGGTCCAAAGCTTCATCTGCAGGGTCCAAAGCCTCATTTGTTTTGGTCCCAGAGAGGAGATCCGTGGAGGCTAAAAAGAGGGTTTGGACCCCAGAAAGACCCTTTGGACTTTCTAAAGAAGGCTTTGGACTCTACAGATGAGCCTTTACCCTACAAATGAAATTTTGGACCTTCCAAATCGGGTCCTACTGGCAATGAAAGGTAATATAAAACAGATTAGAAACTCAGAAATGAGTGTTGTGGCCCTAAAATGAAGGCTTTAGGCATGAAAAAAAGTAATAGGTGAGATAGTACAAATGACCCTTTAGAACCTAGTGGTTCTTCTCCACTGCCAAGAAGTGAAGCTTTAGGCTTCCATGGGGAGCTGAGTGCCAGCAACAGCTTTCTGTCCTTTTGTGTGGAAGTAATTCCTGAACATGTTCAATTTTGGAGGTGGTCTCCTGAAAGTGGAGCGGGACCTTTTGAGGTGGGTTTTTTGCTCTCTGAGGAGAGCAAGAAGAACTGCAGGCTATGCTCCAGGGCTATGGGACTCCTCACTTCTCCGTGCAGACGAGGACGATATGCGTGTTGTCCTCCCTTGTACAGCAAGAGCTGTTGTTGGATGTAGCCAGCCAATGTGTCCCAGGCAGCCATTCGCTCTGGAAAGCTGAGAAAAACCAGGCTGTGCTGTGCATCTGCCAGCTCTCAACTCCCCCAGCACCCCTGGGCTGTGGGGCATTGGCAGACGTGTCACTGCTGTCTGCAGCCCTGGATGGAGACACCCTCAGGACAACTGTTGTGTCCCACAGTGCTGCATGGTGGGTCCTGGCAACAGATGTCTGTCCCTCTAGGGGTGACACTGGTCATCATGAAGGTGGGCTCCATCCTCTCCCAGAAGCCCATCTTGGTCTGCCTCATGCTGGTGGGTAGATCCTCAGTGGCGAAAGCTCTGACAGATGTTCTGCAGTCTCTAAAATCTGCAGCTCCCTCTCTCAAATGTCACAACTGGTACGTAGAAACTTTTCAGCTTGCCCAGAGAGCTACTGAAGCTGATCCCACAGACAGAGCGTTGGAGCTGACGTGCTTCCCAGTGTGACACAGAGAACACCCACACTATCACAGAGAAGGAAGGATGAGCACTTTCCACCCCTCATGGTCTCTTGGGACCTACTTTACTCATAAGTGCATGAGGAAATGGGTCTTTGGAGTCTTAAAAGAAGGATTTGGGATGGTCAAATTGCAGACTGAATTCTAAAGAGGGACTTTGGTCCCTGACATTGAGGCTTAGGAAAACTAAAAAGAAAGGTCTGGGGCCAAAAATGACCCTTTGGACTCACAAATGAGGCTTTGGACCTTGGGCCTTAAAAATAATGCTTTGGACCCTCTAAATGTGTCTTTGAACGCTGAAAGCATAAACTTTGGCAATTATAAATTGCCTTTTAGCAATTTAGTAAATTTTAGCAGTTTTGTAGTCTAAAAATGAGGGTTTGGACTTTAAACTGACTATTTGTTCTCCCAAACACATGTTCTGGTGATTTAAAATTTTTGCTGTTCTCCATCTTTTTGAGGATTGCATCAAATAAATAGTGTTTGTGACTGAAAAACTCAGGGTTAAATCTGAAAAATAACCCTTTGGACCTTGAAAATGTGGGTTGGGATCCAATTTTTTAAATATTTAAAATTTTTTTTTTATCATTGGGATTCAGATTCAGATTCTGACCCTAATAATGAGGGGGCTTTAACTAAAATATCCCTGTGCTATAAACCCTGTTCTCAGCACAAATCCAAAACACAGGTGCCATAGAAGGTATTATGAAGGTATTTAATTTAATTAAAGGTCAAACTAGTACTACTCTTCCTCATAATCCCTTGGGCCCCTTTAGGAAACTAATAGGACTCACTTAGGGATGGATCTTGTTTGCATAGGTTGCCAGCTGGCAGCCCCAGTTCTTTCCTCTGCAGCTAGTAGGCAAAAGCACGAGGTATGGGCTTTAAGAATGCACGCCATATACCCCACTCCCCTGACTCCCCAAAATGCAAGAAATGGTAGAACACTGATGTTATAAATGCATATTA
>VYZQ01015526.1:21652-49204 GCA_013400655.1 Mystacornis crossleyi | reverse complement strand
AAAAGAAACAAAGCAGGTATGGTTGCCATCTTTGTTACCTAAGAATGCTGGCTGCATAAGAATGAAGGCTCTCCAAGTAAAAGTGTTTGTCAATTGTTGGTAATTTTATAGTAGCCATGTCAAGATAATCTCTGAACTAACTTCATGGCGTTCATCTGAGAGAAAAAAACAATTTACAGGATTCTCCAATATAAACCCATCTCCAGGGGAACTCCATTCAAAATCATCTGTCATGCCTCATTGATCCCTCCACGTAGTACACACAGTCCAGTCTCATGAGCTGTTCAATGAGCTGCCTATTACAGATAATAAGACATTGCTAGGACAGCTGTCCTCTGCCATCACAGCAACCCAGAGACAGACATATCCCAAAAGGAAAATCACAACAGGAAAAACCCCCGATGACATTCTGTGTGCAGCCTTCTGTTGGGGGTTGAGGAGGTTTTCTTTTTGTGTGTGTCTGTGTTCTTTTCTTCTCCTGTCAAAGGAATTTTTCCCCATGTTAAGGAACGATTGCTGAGTACTTANCGTCGCTGCAGCAAAAGGGAAAGTGCCCTTACAGCCCCAGCAGCCGTCACTGCGGTCTGATTCCTATTACTTGTTACTGCCTCAGTTATTGTTGGTTTTTTTTGCTTTGCCTTGTTGTACATATATATATATAAGTAAAGACCTGTTATTCCTATTTCTGATATATTTGCCTGAAAGCCCCTCATTTTCAAAATTATAATAGTTCGGGAGGAAGGGGGTTACGTTTTTTCCATTCTGGGGTGGGAGGGGGACTCCTGCCTTCCTTAGTAGACACCTGTCCAAACCAGGACACCTTCGTAAATGCATACTGACCAATCTCACAGGTAGGAATAAGCCAAGATTGACGCCTATGGTTTACAGATACTTCACTGTGAATACATACCCCAGTACTTCCACTGTTTTAATACTACCCAACACCTGACCATACAAATATATCCTTGCTTTGTTAGAGTCGACTGAAGCTGCAGGGTGGTTATGCCAGACAGAGGGAAAAGCAAGTCACTAGAATTTAACCTGCAGTTCACCTCAGCTGAGTGAAGACTCTGGAGAAGTCACATTGCTGCTACTTCTCACTTTACCCACCTAGAGAGCACCAAACCGGTCAAGTGGACGCTGCTGCATGGTGAAGCAGAGAACCAGAAAAGTCTGAATACATACATTTAAGAAGTTCTGCCCTCCAGCCAAGACACAGTAACTGATCTCGTGTTTGTTCCTGCTTCATTGCAAACTCCAAGAAGTGATGTAAGCAGAAATATTTTGCTACAAGCCAGAAACTTGAACGCTGCCCTTTCTGCATCTCAGGCAAAGAATAGGGACCATTTCAACCGCACTAATTCAATCCTTTGCCGTCACTAAATACTGATGCAGTTTGTCTGTGCAGAGTCCTTCTAAAAGCCTCCCAATGGAAAGTACTCTAAGGGGAAAGTAATTTTACCTTAAAAAAACCCTGATCTTTCTCAGCAGTCCATTCTAAACCATATTATGTTTAGTGACTGCCTCAAAATGGTAAGTAGGTAAGGTCCCTCTTTTGTCTTGCAATGCTGTGTCATGGAGTTGGTGGCTTGGGTTTGTTTGGGGTGGTTTGTTTGTTCGCTTCCCAGTGTGTTTCTGCAACCATTAGTAAAAATGAGGTATAGACCTGGTCTTCTCAGTGACCTCATTAGCATTAATGGCAGTCACACACAGAATATATTCTCCCAGGGATTTGTGTTCTCTCTGGGAAAAGATTCCCTGTAATGGAGTTCATCATTCATACTCATGTTTCCAGGAAGGGTTGAAATGAAGAATTTTTTAGCAGAAACACCAGCTTCTCATTGTATGCCTGACTTAACAAATTATTCTACCAAAGCCTTTTCCTGTTGTATTTTTTGTCCCTTAGAGAGAAGAAAAAAAGAAAAGAAAAAAAAAAATCAAGCCAAACAGTAGGGTAAAGTGTCATGGTATATCTGAAATTTCCTACTCAAAGAATGGGATATTTTTTTGAAGGCAGTGCAATCCAGCCATTGGAGCAGAGGGGCCATGATTCCTGGGCTCCATTCCCACCACAGTCACCGATTCATTTCATGACTAATTGAGTGGACTGTTGCATGAACATTGTATTCAGTTCTCAATTTAAGGGTGAACAAGAACATCTAGTTCCTTTCCTCAGTTCCTGCACTCAGTCAGCTGTCCTACTTCTCTAGGAGGTATAGGGGAAACACGATAGGTTTATTTTTGGCGGGTCAAACAAGTAATGTTAAGTAATTTCAAGTTTGTAGCTCCTACAGAGATTAGGGAAAATTATCTTATTTTAAATAATTTCAAACAGAAAATGTTCTTTATGGTACTTGAGACCAACCCATTCTACTTAACTGAGTCTGGATGCAAATTTTCAGTACCCAAGCTCCATTGCTGACCTGAGTGATGGGACTTCAGATGTCTAAAGATTCCTTTTCCTTTCAATTTTTTAACCGTGGTGGGGAGGGGTATGTGAAATAGGGGACAATACCTTATACTGAGGTGGATAAGAAAAGCTCTAGAGACAAACCCGCCCAGAGCTACAAGCTACAAATTACATTCAAGTGATTTCTTCTATTCTGCTAGAGTAAGCACCTGAACTAGGTCTCCCACATGAGAAAGGGGTGTCCTGATGACGAGGTGTTGGAAAAGGAGCGGGGGAAGAATATACACCTCTTTTGAGTGAAAGAAAAAAAAAGTAAAAATCACCTTGAAATATTTCCATATGGCCTGGTGAGAAAGGGAGAAAAGAGAAAAAGAAAAGCACACTGCTTCCTTTCTACTTTAGGCTGTAGAAGGTGTTTGTGTGCAAGAACAGCTTTCTAACCCAGGCTTCCCCATGTCAAGAAGTTTGTTTATGTCAGGTTGATTTTCTGTTGGCATTTGATGCTGCTCCATGCAAAGAAACTATTTCTACGAACACACCCAGGCATTCACAACCCTTCCAATGGTTTGAGTGACGTAAGCCACATCTTAGTGGTGCCTCATCCCTTCATCACCTATCCCCTGCCATTCACACAGCCTCAGCTGAAAACGCGAGTGTATCATAGACCCGTTTGCAATAGTCTATAGTGTGGCCAGTGGAAATAGGAAACCCAGGACCAGCTGACTTTGCAGCATTCCACACAGCACCATTTGGGTGTTACTGCCATAGTGTAGAAGTTTAAGCTACAGAAAACGCACAAATTACTTTAAGAGCTCCAAAATACTTTGGTTCCTGGTATACAACACCTGAAAACACTGGAAACAATGACCTCTCTTTACTGACTCTTATTTGAATTGAACTTAAACCTAGTACTCTATATACTTGACTCAACAGTTCTGAGAAAGAGTATAAAAAAGCCCAAACATTTTTTCCAGTCTTCTGATAAGTTGGAGATATTGCAGTAAAGGGTTTATATGAAAAGGGCAGGGAGGATAAAAAACAGGCACCACTTTAAACATCCAGCACTCCATGAGTCACAGTCCCTGTCACTGTACCCTAATGAAACTTCACTGACCAACAGTTTCTAAAGGTCCCACATTCTCCAATGTCTTCATAATATCACTAAATACACTTTTAGCTGGCTCCCAGTCCAGACTGTGCTGCACTATACGGCGATATATTTTACTACAGCTACATGCTATCCAGCTGAATGCAAGTCTGCAGTGGAAATAGCTTTGTTTGCTGCAGTGCTGTATTATCACACATGACTAGACCAGGCAACATTGATTTTTAAGCAATGGCATTGATTACAACTCTTATTTTTTAAAAAATGCTGGCAGGATACAGCCCTTAGATAAGCACTTTAAGACCAAATTTGAATTGCATTTCCCAGCAGCTCTCCTTTTTTTTACAGAGACTATATAATAGAATTACAAATAATGCTACTGACTTCAGTGTGTACTGAGGATTTACACTAGTATGGCTTCAGTAATAGAAGCTTTTAGCACTTCACACTTACATAACTATAATATGCTTTAGATTATTGTTTTCAAAATGCAAAATCTTTCTTTCCCCTTCACTAGCTAAAAAAAGATGCTTGTTTGCCAGAGAGATAAATTTATTAAATTGAATTTGACCTTTTAGAGCATAGTAAGGTAGGAATTTCTGTTCCCTGGAAACATAGGAAGATTCTTCATGTACTGCTCTGAGTCATGCAAGAGTCCACAAGCAAGTAAGCAAAGCACTCTTGGAAGAACACTTTACATTAAATAAATTATGCAGGGTGAGGGGGCAAGGAAAAAAAAACAACTCAAACCCAAAATATATCCTTACACCTAACTTTTAAATGAAATCGTTACAGAGTTTTCATGCTCTCAAGCAGCCCTCCAGATTTATCACCACCGTATCACTACTTGACCAGTCTCCTTGGGTTAGTTCCTGCCCTGTTCCAAAAATAACCTTTAAATACCTCTCCAATATTTCTGTGCAGACCGTGCTTTTGTTTTCCCAAGTTGGTAAAAACCTCCTAGCTATCTTACAGGTTTGCCAGCTTAATCCCAGTTTGCAAAGTGGGTTGTTTGTAACAATGCCTAAGGACCATACTTCTCCACTTGTGGCTTTCTCCTGCAGGGATACAGGGAAATGCACGGGTGCCATCACCTGTGCTGGTCTATCTGCAGAGCCACAAAACCTATTACTCAAACAGCCAAATTGCCTTTTCCTCACACAGTACATGGGGAAAACACAAGAATAGCCAGTCTTTGCCCTTCATACCACAAGCTCTTTGTTTCATCCAGGACTTCCAAGCACCAAAATACAAAAGTCACAGGTACAGAGGGATCTGTGTGCCACGTGTTACAATAAAGCAAGATTCTGTTTCTGAGCCTTGGACTTACCATTATGGATAAATTATATTTTATCCTCCTCCCTGGTTTGTTCAGAGATCTTTGACCTCACCACCTACTTGGGCATATTAAGAGATAGGTTTCCCTCTCAAGCAGCAGATTTACAGTCAGGATCTACAGAAATCCAGTAGAAATATTGAGTGAAGATGCGTCCATTATTCAGTCATTTCACATAGTTCCCATAATTCACCAAGCAAAATGCCTTTAGGAGAAACAGGTGGCATAGCAGCACTTGCCATCCTGTTGTCTACTCCAAGCCTCTCTTTCCAACCTGCATTCATGGATGTCCCTTAATTAAGTGCAAACTAGTTAAAATAAATTACTAAAAGCCATAACTGCTCTACCACCTTCTTCCGTGTCAACTGAATTAAAAGGGCTTACAGAAAGGTGCTCAGGAGGATCAGTAGCAAATGCAGTAGTCCTCATGAACTCCGAAAACCTTCTGCATTTGATTTAGGAACAGTCCACACAACATAATTTCCTCCCCCAGCCCCTCCTCCCTTTGATTTGCATTGAGCAAAATCAAAATTTCCATGCAACAAGAGAAGAAAACCAGAATAGCCTGCATCACCACAGTGACCTCGTCACTTCTACAGAGGTTCCTGGTCTCACTGCCAGGGGTCCTTACCCCACCCAGCAGAATGCAGCTGCTCTCAGCACTGCCACACCACGGAGAGCAGCTGGACAGTGTTGCTTCAGTCACTCCTCTACTCCTGCCACTCTGTGGCACCTACTTGGATTTCTTTTGAAAGCTCAGACTAGCTGCAAACTAGCTACTGATCACCTTTGCCTTACACACATAAAAGAAGCCTCTTAAATACATTCCAGACACCTCTTAGTGAGCTTTAGCTCCCTCTAATTCCACATTGAAGAGTTATTAAAGAAAGGAACAATTACAACAAGACATATCCCTGCAAAACACTGCTTCTTTGTGCACTTTATCCATTCAGTTTTCCATCCTCTCCTCCATTTAAGAAAACAAATCTCATAACTGTTTTTCTTAAACTGACAAGCATATGTAATTACTGGGTGCAATACTTGACTCAAGAGACATCTTTTCCTACTCATGTTTTTCTTTTCAGTCCAGCATGCCCAAGACGCTCAATTCAAAAGAAAAGTGGCAATGCCTGATATATGTTAATAATGTAGAATTTTCCTTTTCTCTGTTCAAAGTGAAAGTGGATATGGACGCCTGGATTTTGTGTCATAATTTGAGACGAATTTTGCGTTATAATCTCATCTCCGTGTTGTTTACAGAAAAAGCATTTCTGGCCCCAGAAGCCAAAGCCCTCCATCAGCAGTGCCATTCCTTTTCTTTTTGCCCACCCATCCACATCACTGCCTGACTACAAAACCATAGGAGCAGTGATAAAAATCTGCCGGGTCCTTCAGAGTCACAGATAATCCGGCAGTCAGGCACTCATCTTTATCTAGATCGTTACTAGCAAAAACCGCAGGTCCAGAAGTTTCCATTATGTGGCTCCACGCCCTGGCTCTGTAGGCCAACCACAGGACCAACTGCCACTCGATGGAGAACAGTCCCTGGATTTGTCTAATCCCTGTTCCCTACTGAGTTTAAGAGAGTGGCTCCTTCGTGCCACCCGCTAACCAGGTACACAGGCCAGGTTGGCAGCACCTCTGTCCCTAAGTGGCAGCTGCCCGTTCGATTCCATCAGTGTTGGGCTCCATATTCTATTGTGCTTTAACTAACATGGCCTCAGAGGATGCATTTTACAAGGAGAGTGAATGATTTCTTCTGTTTAGACTCCTAAATGCTGGAGCGGAAGTTCTCACTCTGCAGTTAGGAGTGAATCGTGAATTTGTGTGCACAGGATGAAAACACCCTTCTGTTGATGAAGGTGGCAACACAGCAACTCAAACGATTTTCCATTAGCACACAATCAGACTTTATATTGCTTATAGAAGGGAAACAAATTCAGAATACTGACAGAGTCTAAAAGGGACTCTTGAACACTGGTGAGGAAACCAAAACAAGAGGCAAGCAAATTTCTCATCTGTTGGTTTCTGTATCCTTGAGCTCATCTTGCTGCAATGTAGTGGAAAAAATCTGTACTGTGCAACTATGGATTAGATTTCCAGGCTGAACAAGAAAAAAAAACATTGAAATAACCATAGTTGTTCTAAGCTGATTCGTTGTACAGTTTTACTAAACTAAAGATGGAATAATGCAATGAAAAAAAAAATGAGTAAACAGTTACAATTAAACCAATAGGTTCCAAGAATCAGATCACTAAATTAATACAGCTACTGATAACCAAATCAGCTGACAAGAAGAATAAGCTTTCTAGCTCACAGGAAAAAGAATTAATTGCTTTGGATTAATGCTAGAGAGACGGGGTTTAAAGGGAGAGTGAAGTCCCTTTCAACATGAGGCCACAGCCAGCACAAGCTTCTCTGTAGTTCACAAACCAGGCTGGCAAGCAGCACAGGATGCTGTTTCGGAATTCAAGAGATAAGTGTGGGTGAGGAAACAAAGCCAAATGGCCAAGAATGGGTCTGACCAGTCAGAATGGGTCAATCTTGGCCAGTTTGAAATGCATGAAATTTCTCCAGGCTGAGTTCTTAGCTACTGCTAAGTAGCTCAGATTCTCACCTCTCCACCAATGAAAAATTTATGAAGAATACCCTGGCAAAACGTATTTTAACTCTAGTACTTTGATAAGGATATATAAGTTAGAACGGAATCCAGCTTCCTATATTTCATTGCTCTAAAAAGAAAACAGGAATATAAAAATCAATCCCTTGTTTACAATTTAATGATCACACTCATAGACAAGGGCAGCAAACTGGTTGACTGTGCAAGAACTGAGTGTGTGGGCTCATCCCAGGGATAGCCCAGGCTGTGGACTCCTTTTCCAACGCCACGCCCCTGACTGGGTTATCAAAGTCATCTATGGCCACAGCACAGCCTCTGGCTCGAAGGAGGGACCTGGAGGACCCAATGCAGTTCTCAGGGCTGCAGAGTGGCTGCACCAAAACACTGTAGTGTAAGATCAAGCTGCACCCATAAAAAGGCATTCAAAATGTCCAAATCACAGCTCTGGGATCATTCTTTATGCATTTTGACTAACAGACGAATAGTCATTAACAAAACTATTATCAGGCTACTAGTCTCACTCCTCATTAAGACAAAGAGGCAGTTTTATTCCTGTCATGACATTATCTGCTGAACAACACTGGAAAACAATTAATTAAAGAATAAAGCTTTCCTTTGTATGTTTGCAAGAAATTTTCCTCACAAAATCCCGTGTTTTCTAGAATAAAGAAATAGTCAAAATAAGTATGACTCTCTATGTGTACATATCAACCCCAGAATGTCACAAACCAAAATAAATGCTGGTAAGAACCATGTCCCTTCTTGAGAGCCGAGGAAGTCTCAGAGGGCCTGTAATCTGGGGAGAGATTAACCTTTGCCAAGGGATCGCTAGGAACTGCTGATGCAAAACCAGAAGCTCTTCGTGGATGTAGCACCAGCAAGGCCTTAAATAAACCGCCAGGGCTCTGAATGCGCAAGGAAAGGAGATGTACGAAATAATGAGGGTTCTTTTCTGTGTAATACCTTCTCTGCTCCAAAGCACACTTCTGATTTGGTGATCTATTTTCTTTTAACAAGATGGTTTAGTTCCTTACTTCTCACATGACTAAAAGCAGCACATTGCTTTCCTTCTACAAAAGGCAGTAAATAACATTAAGGGAGTTATACGAGAGAAGGTAGAGCAACTTTACAACAGCAAGAACCTCATAAAGACAGTATACAGGATAATAGTCTTAAGGCAGCATCATAATACAAGGCACAGTGTTTACGTAACACCCTTTTAGATTGATTTTTCTACGTTCCAAATGCTCCCAGAACCATCTTTCGACATTTCTCCTGCACAGTTGGTTACACCATCCATAAGCAATCTCTGTCTACCTGGCATTATTATTATTTTAAAAGCAGTTTCCTTCACCTCTTTTCAACTAAGACGTATGCTATACCTAATTGCCAGTTACCAACCACCCTCCCTTCTAGAAAGAGAAGATCTGGGTTCTACCCATTTGAAATCCATCTTTAATGAAAACTACCATATAATCATAATACCAGTATATGCCCATTACAGGAATATGATTAGCAGAAGACCAAAAAGAAGTGGGTGCAACTTGTGTTCTCTCTGTCCCACTTGAAATGTTAACTCACAGATGAGCACTGTCTTATGATAATAACACCAGATATACTGCATACAGAACTACCAGCAAGAGGCAAAAAAGGTATTAGTTGCTTGCTTATGATTAATAAAGTAGTTAAAAGAGAAGGAATATTATTCTTGCTGGGTGCTCATTACACATTTGATAATCTCTATTTATAGGACAATGAAACATGAGGCTTATAAAATTCCATCTGTTGGTTTCTTTTTAATGTATAGGATTTCTAACTCCAGGAGCTGCAGTTCAACAGTGTTGATAGTGCTACAACATGTAATACTAACGAGTTTGGTTAGGAGAATTGGAGCCATTAAACATCAAGAAGCAGGTTAGGTACACATCCTGAATAGCATAACTCCTATCTTCTTATTCTATTCTACTTAAAAAGCAATTTATATATATACTTCCATGTAACTGATTTCCATCAGTCATGTAAATAGCATAACACACACAAAATTATATATCGCAATGATCCACAAGTGTGGCAGAAGTAATTTTGTTCTTTGATCCTCACGAGAGAAGGTGTCTCATGAGAGAAGCTCCGACAGATCTATAACAACTACAGGAAAAATAGCAACTACTTTTTCATCTAAAAAATTAAACAAAACCACAGGCAAAAAGGGAAAAAAAATTCTTTCTTAGAACAAAGAGTTAGAATCAGATATATCTGCATTAAATTTGTCAGTACCTAAAGGATGCATGAAATATGTAAGAAAATATATTAACCATGAAAATAAAGCATTCATAATAAAGGTCAATATTAGACTGTATCAGCTCTAATAAGTTTGACTGTCATTGACTTCTATTCCTAATTAAGTCATCAAATGGCCCAATATCCATATCTTAGGTTCCCTTAGAGCACAATCTTCTGGTTTTAATGCAATTAATGAAACTGTGATTGATTTTTTTGAAGTGGGTCACTGTGTATTCATATCAGTATAAAGTTGGAGGGGTTTTTATCATTGTTTTAATTAGGACTTCTGACTACAGCAGGACCTGGAAACACTCAGCTGTTCACAGGGCAAGCAAACACAGGAAGAAATAGCTAAGCACCGTCAGGGACAACTTATACTTGGGCAGTTTCTTAGGGAGATCAACCTACGATTTCTGTTCCCACTTTCAATTGCTTTCACCTCTGCGGTCTCTGCTGCTGCCTCAGCCTTCACCCCTGCCTTGCCACAGCTCCTCATTGCGTTTCTCTGTCAGAGCCTGTCAGGTAACTGGAAGCCACAGCTGCCCGGGACAGGGACTGTCTTCTTTGCTGTTTCTCTACAGCACTTTGACAAAGCAGTTTGATGTCTAAACCAACAGGATTATAATGCCTTCCATCCCAGAACACAGGATTTGCTTCTCCCTCCGAGGCTACAGAAACGGTAGAAATCCCTGCCTTGCTACCAAAAACGAGGTCACTGTGTTAAGCTTAAGAGAGGTTGATGCAAATATTTGAGGAAAATTGAAAAGTTTTGACAAAAACTTTGCATTTGATTTTTTTCATACACCAAGAGCGACATGTGCTCTTTATAGCCTGAACTCATTCAGGCTAAGAAAGGCCATCAAGAACAGCAACAAAGCAAACAAAAAATAGAAACAACAGCAAAAGCTGTTTAATGACAGGGCACCCAAACAACTCACAATATCGATATTTTCAGTGATGCACCCAAAACGCAAACTGGTGTTCTCCTTTCTCTCAGACACACAGCATACAGTAAGCTCTGGAATTTGGTCAGAAGATCAAGACTAAATGCAAACGGACTGTGGTTTTTGGACTGGGCACAGAGAAGTTCCTCTTTCTGTCATATAAAGGAAATATGCTGTGTTTCTAGGCAATCTGCTGTCAGTGAAGTATTCTTATAAAATTCCAAGAGTCTTAAACTAATGGCAGACAAGTTCAGCAGGAGATCATGGCAATTCAGCAAAACATGATATCACAAATACAGCAACCTCACTTAGCTCACGAAATGTAATTCAGTAACAAGATGAGGAATAATGAATAATATCAAGAACAGCTGAGATGAGAAACTAAAATGGCACCAGTAATTCTAAAATTAAAATTTAAAAAGATCCTGCAATTAACTTAAAGAGCACTACTTGAAGTTTGTTCACACTCATATAAATTAATGGTGGTTATATCAAGTTGCAGCAAATAAATAATCAATGTACCCACATGCTGAAATCTCGTTCAAGTAGAACACAAATAGATATTGTTTTCACCACTTTAGAGAATATATAGTCATGATTCATCTTATGCTTGCTAATAATATCTCTTTTCCCCCCTCCTCTCATTTGTTAGGTTAAAGGCTGCTTGCATATCATTTACCACAGAGTATTTTAGTGGTAACTACTGGTAAGGTTGTTAGAGCAATGTTACAGGTTATGCAACATTTTTTATCTCTACTTTTCTCTTTGTTCTTTCGAAGGAGCCTAGAATCCGTATTTGCTGTGTCTTTTAAAAGTCATTGGATTCCCCCTAAATAGAGCCCCAGAGGATGATAACATCCACTGTTAGCCTGGAGAGATGGGTCTCCAGAGGCATTTGGCATCACTTTAATGAAACTGTTCTAAAGGTCACCAAGGTGCACACAGGTATCAATTAGCCAATACTGAGTGGTTCCCATGGAACAGGAAGTTCTAATCAACAGAAGCCTTGAAATAAACAGTTATGAAAGTTAGATTTTTTTTAAAAACTGAGCTGAATGGAAAGTCAAATAGGAGCTTGTACATTTCCAGAAAGAAAGAGAATCCACATTAGCACCATACAGTGTCCAACTCAAGAGCAGTGTGGTCCAAAGACGTAAAGTACCAGGGAGTTTATTTACAGGGTGTATCTTGAGCCTTGTCGAGTTGAACCAGCGAGGCGAAGAGCACACACAGAGCTCCCTTTGGCTGAAAACCCTGCTCAGGCAGAAACTTGCTGCCTTGATCTCCCCCTCACTCTCTTCAAGGGCTCCCAAAAACAGTAAAGTGGAGCCATCTGGTTAACACACTTCCTTCCCACACATCCTTTCCCTCAGCCCCTGCACATTACACTTTCGAACCTGCCATCCCTTAGACCTCTCATCTCGAAAAACGTGACTTTGCTGTCAATTCTGCCTTTGAACCGTTGCTCTAAAGAGAAAGGATGCAGGGATCCAACAGCCCAAGCAGTGCTGACAGCCACTATTGTTTGGCATCTTTAATCATTCCCAAAGACAGTTTCATTATGGGTGTCTACAACTCAATGACCTTTAATACACAACTCAAGTCCTTCTTTTCAGACAAGCAGTATTAATTGCGGATCAAACACTCTCAGGTGAATGAAAAGATAATTGAAGCACTTATTTCCAATCCTAAGAAGTAAAAAATGCATATTTTATTTTCAAATTATGAGTGATCATGGTAAAGTGGCTTAAAGAAAGCCCTGATTTATTTGAAAATTGTAACAGTTTTATAAAAAAAAGCCATCCTGAAAACCAGTCCTAATGTGGCCATCACTCACACTTTATTTTCACAAGTTTAAATCACAACTGCATTGGGAGACATTTGTTTCTGTTGATACCTTCAGACAGCATGGAAGCCCAAGTGACTGAATGGGAGGGAAACAGGATCACTCAACCAGTTCCTTGAAACAGATCTTTCATTTGCAATGCACAGTTTAACAACTAAAACACATCGTGCTGTTAGATACTTTAGGCACCAACAGGAATTGTTTAAACAGCACAATATGAAGCACAATTTCCATAACAGTGGTCACACAGATCCTACAAAACAGAGAGACCCTTTTATATGGTCGGCTCTTGGATCTAGACAGAGTAAGTAGGCTTATGTACCACACGAGCCTTCACTGTGAGACAGTTCACAAAGCACACCAGAGAATTTCTAAATTAATTCCCTAATTTCATATTATACAGCTGGTGCAAAAAACTTTCAGAAGAAAATGCAAAAAAACTCTCCCAATTAAAAAAAAAAAGGCAACCGAGTTTCCCAATAGTAAGATAAAAGTATAGTATATTCTCAAATAACCATTGCTAGTCATAAACCATCTCCAAAAATGGCTCAATTCCTTATGCACTTAGTTCCAGCAGATTTTCATTTGCCTTTTTAAAACTCTTTAGCAAGTTCAGTTGAAACTCTGTTTTTCAATGAATATAATTAAAAAGAAAAAAACTCAGGCTTCTGGCATGTGTGGCAAACACATGCTTTAAAAACAAGGCATGACCCTACCCACGCATGCCGTGTGCTGGACTACCTTCCAGGCAGAAAGCTAAAATGGTCGTGTTCAGGGAGCCCCAGCAGCAAAGCCTTGCATTTCCCAGGGAAACATTTATTCTGTACTATGAAATGTGTGGAGTCCTACACTAACTATAAAAAGGTTTCATAGTCACAGACCCAGAGCTTAGAAACCTAAGGTCTTCCAAGAAATTGTCCCTTATTTTGTTTTCCTGCATATAAATACTATGTGATTTAAAGGAATTTACCTCTAGAGGAGGAAAAAATAATATTATTTCAGACCTGTAGTTTAAATGCAACATTTAGAGGCAACACTAACACAAGGATGTTGGGAAGGAAAATTCTATATATTTATCCATAAATCCACAACCTAATCTTATTGGTGTGAGTACTCCCTCTGTAAAGGAATAAATAAGGTGAAGTTAATTTTTCAACAGTGACTTTATGAGGTTTATGTCCAAAATCCCTATCCAAACAGAGCTTTGGCAGAGTTTACACCTTGAAGTCCAAAGTAGGATTCTTTGACATGGAATATTCTGCATAACCAGATATGTCTCCAGGTAGACACACGCATATCTAAGGTACAGAAATTCAGAACCAAGTTGAAATGTTAAACAACTGGAATCCAGCAGTATTTGTGGAGTTCTGATTCATCTTTAGCAGTGGCAGATATACAATCAGGCCATTTCATAGCTGCCTTTCAAAACCTTATCAGAACCCCACAGTTCAACAGTCTTAAAATAAATAGTGCATCATCAGCTAAGTATTGAAATAAGTATTTCACCACTACGCATCATCAGCCTCATTTCAGTGCGGAGTAGGTCATCAACATTTTGACTCAGCCAAATTTCAGCAGCACTTAATGCATAAGTGCCACATATCCTAAATTAGTTTCACATGGAGATTCCTCATCATGAATGACAGGCAGAACTTTGCTGAAGAAACTTGGGGCTCTGACAGGATGTTCC
This sequence comes from Mystacornis crossleyi, assembly GCA_013400655.1. NCBI lineage: Eukaryota > Metazoa > Chordata > Aves > Passeriformes > Timaliidae > Mystacornis > Mystacornis crossleyi. The sequence goes on along the minus strand of VYZQ01015526.1, from coordinate 34,973 downwards.
AGAGAGACTTCAATGTTGTCAAGAGAAAGAAAAAAAAACGAGGTGCAGGAGGAACACCATCATCGTGTACCTTGGCCTGTTCCTAATGCAGAACTCTTGGAGTTTTGTGTGACAAAACACTTCCTAACACATATGGTGAGTCTGAAGTCCTAGGTTAAGTTAATTTATTTTTGGAAGTGAAAAAGTTCAGTTCTTCTTTAACTCCTAAGTAATGTTATGTTCTAATATTTTTAGGAGGCCTGATCTTGACAGTAATGCACTAGTGAGTAAACTTGAAGTACTTGAAGTATTTCAGCATTTGTGCATTCTTTCCCCCTTTCTGAAATGGAAATAATACCTCTAGTTCTAATCATGTTAATACCTATAAAAAAGTGCCTGGCATTACAAATACAGATAACTATTTTTCCTCTAGATTCTTTCACTTTACTCCTATATTACTTCATTTTTACTAGGTTTAATGATTTTTATAATTTTTTTAATAATTTTAATGATTTTTCCAGGCTAGCTTTACTTGTTTGAAGTTAAATCATCATCATTGGTGACCATCCATTTACCTCAAGTGAACTAATTTTCCAATAGTGCTTCCATCTTTAAAGGTCTGTTTTTTCCATTCCCCGTTCCCAGGAAGAAGCCATCACCTAAGTACATACACAAACACATTTTGCATGATCAGGTGAAGTTTAAAGGCAAAAAATCCACTTTACGCCAACATATTTTTTGAGGAACTTTCTTCTAAGTTAGAAACCAAACCAAAATAACAAACAGAACAAAGAGGGCTCTGTCCAAAACAGCACTCAGAAGAATATCACCTTTGGTATGGAAGCCCCCACACGAAACAAAGCTGGGACACTCGTAGTGTGTCTCTATTCATGCCATTACCAGGCCAACACATCATGAACGCGATTGTAGTGGCACTGCATGGCCAGCAGGTAGATGAGAAATCTGAGACAGCTCCCTGGCTGCTCTCCTGGCCCTGAGCCTGTTCCAGGTACTAACTGACTCACTAAAATTCAAGGACTGCTAGGGGGAAACAAAAAAGTTTAGCACCTTTCCCTTTGAACCTATGTAATCTCTTTCTGAAGGAGTCCTGAGGGCAACTATCGAACTCCTGGCCAGCAGTGACCACCAGCACCGAAGGAAAGACCAGCTGAACAGAGTTTTGAGAAGAGCACACTTCACAAGCCACCATCAGAGTATGGCAAAATAACCAACCAGCATTTCCTCTCTTCTCTCCAGGGCAGATGGTAAAAACTCTCTGAGCTGCTCTTAGCATATGTATGCCTTCCCTGCACTTGACCCTTGTATTCTAGGTATGGATTTAGAATAATCCAAGGGACTTCATAGCTAATTATCTCTTTCTAGTGATGGATGAGAATCAGATGTCTTGTAATAATGCTGCTATTAGTAGCTTGATTGGTTGCCTTTGATACTCTCACAAAAGCATACAGGTTATCTCTAATCTGATTTATCTTGTCCAGAAAATAAATTGACTTCCTAAGAGTAGGAAGGCCTCAGAGTTGAGTCACCTACACACCTCATCAGGCAGCAATAGGGCCTGTCCTTCAAGTGAGAAATCAAGCTCCGGTAAAGCATCTCACTGTCTGAGTTCTTCCCACAGCTGGCAGGAAGGTTGAGGAGAGGTGGGTACAAGCAGAATATATTTTTTGTTGTCCAAAACTTAGCATAGCAAACATATTATATTTGCTTTGGAAACCAAATATCACTGAAACTTTTTTTTTAAAGGCCATGTCAATGAAATGACCAAATTTATCTGTATTTATCTTTTCCCTCTCTCCTCCCAAAAATACTCCATGTCTCATCACACAGATTAAGTCAGTCATACATTTTCAGGGGGGAGGAACTGAAAAAATTTTTTTTAAAAGAGTGAAAGATAAAGACCTTGCTGTAGTTTAACCTTTCAGAGGTTTCATATTTTTGCCTCAGATGATGTTCCTGACGATTGTCATGGACTTGGCCCTTTTTTCCCACTAGAGGTTTCACACCGCCAAGTGGTTGAAGTGGTTGGCCAGTGACAGGGGGCCTGGGGAGGAAACACAGATGCCAGTGTTTCTTGTGTACTGAGACACATCAGCTTCACAGCTATACCTCATCCAAATTGCGAGGTTTACCTTCAGACTACAGCCCAGGCCTTGCTGAAACAAATATGCAGGTGAACAGGGGACAGCCACTTTTCAGGTAAAACTAAGGGAGTCACAGAGCACTGCTAGAAGACAGAGAGAGGTGGCTGTGCTCCTCCAAGGAAAGGGACTGAGTTGTTAATTTCAGCAACAGCCTGCTCAGCTTTTCCTACCATCTGTGTTTGGAACGCAGACTTTCCCGTTGTTACCTATACCTTCATCACCTCGAGACTGAGGTTGTTACCAACACATCCCAGATGGGCCTCCATCTGAGGATGATGGCACGACTGAAGCAGGGTTAGATACCTCGCTGCCATGTGCTGATGTCAGCGCACGAGTGACAGCTCTGACTGAACTCATCTAGCCGCTGAAGTTGAAGGTGCTGATCAAGATCTGTCCTGCCTTACACGGCAAAAGCCCATCCCTCCAAAGAAATAATTTTGGTCCATCTGCCATGTTCCTACAACTGTGGTGAGCCAAGACAAGCAAGCTGAATGCTGCTTCCACACCCACCACAGGTGTCTGCCCACGTGGACCAGGCATCCTTCAGAATTGGCCTCTTGCCCTAAGGAATTTCCTGGGTGAATTGCAGAAGACAACAACGTATTAAGGCTTCTGACAAAAGAAGTTTGCAATTTCTACAATAAAAGAAAGGTTAAAAGGAGTTTAAGTGCTTGCTGGTTTCATTTTAAATCTAAAATAAATGAGAGAGCCTTAAACTGTGTCCACTGCTAACATCCAATTTAGATGCATGTTAACACATTCTTCTGGGGCTTTTATCAACATATAAACTTCTCAGAAACCCAAATCTGTTCTTTTATACAGAATTATTTCAAGAAAATCTTGCAGCAATGCATCTGGTTCATCTGCTCCCTTCCTGGTAAATACCAAGCCCTTTTTATAAATAGAGACATTTTGGATAGAAGGCTGAGAAGCTACAGTGCAACAGTGCCATCCCCTGTCTGCGAAAGTCATTGTCTCTCTTTTGGAGAAGCGGAGGTCTGAAAGGCTCCACCTGTGCCTGCTGTACCGACAGGGAGGTAACCGGAGAGCAGCAACACAAGTGCCACGTGCTTCGTGGGAACGCTGCTGGGGAATTCCTCCCCACTAGCTCAGTTCTGAAGAAGTTTCTTTCTAGTTAGTGCCATCGACTTCGTGTCAAAATAAATTGCAAGGCGTTCCACAAATTACACATTTAAACTCAGTTTTCATATTATCCAGCATGCAGTCTGGAGGAGGGAAAGCATTTTGAACTTTTTTGTAGTAAGCAGGAAGCAGGAAATTCCCACACACTTCTAGACATCCCTGAAGAAAATCTGTTCATCTATTCCACTGCTTTGCACGTCCACTTCTGTTTCTACTGGAAGCAAGAAGCACTTATTAGTAAATGTCTACCCAAGCACTGCCCCAGCTGTAACAGCCCACAGCTCAACATTCAGAGTCTAAAACCTGAAGTAGAATAAAATATTGCAACACAAATAAGGGGTCCAAAGAAGTTTGGGAGTAAGCGGGCACAGGTATGCCCAAAGGTATTTCTCCACAAAATTTTGGATGCTGTTGTGTATCCAATTAGCCTTTTCCATTTACAGGACTGCTGCAGGGGCTTCCATGGGCTAAGTTCATGCACAGGACACATTTACTCTGACCCCTTCTTTTTTTGTCTCTTTCAGATGCTAACTTTCATCCTCGCCATGGTATCAGGACAAGAAGAAGAAGAAACTGAAATTAAGCAACAAGCTGACTATGTCATTAGTTACTCACAGTTACCAATTCCCTGCACTTAGCAGTAGAAATTCAAGCTAATCATTCTTTGCTAGAGTTAGGAACAACTTAAGCGCTGTTTACAAGTGTCATCCTCTCTGAAGGTTTAAAAACAAATTCCCAACAAAATTCCCAACAAACAAAAAATCCCCCCAAAACCCCATGCCACACAACTAATATATTGCATCATTAGTGCCAATTTCATAAATGTATCTCAGTCAAGTGCAAGTAAAGCCAGAGCCATTTGCACAATCTCCTCCAATCTCTTCCTACAGAACAATATGAAACCAGTCGTGCAGACCAAGAGCAGGCCTCCTTTCTAACCAGGGGAAGTCTTTATCTGTCACCTGCTATCAGTCCTCTCCTACAGGCTACAATAAGATTACTTTAACGAAAAGTTAAATCATAAATATAAGAGTTTTCCCCTGATTGCCCTGTTTCAATCATAGTTCAAACCCAACTTTATGCAACTGAAAACTGATCTGTTGTGTTTTCTCATACCAACTTTATTATGGTGACTTCTACTGAACAAGTCCAGGGAATTAGAGCCTTTCAAATCACTGAAGTCCCAAGTATTGCCTCTTACAATTGGTCTCCTGGGAAACTACTGCTGCAACATAATTGCAGATTTCGCAGTTTTTATGCGGCTGCCCCGTGACCCCCTTGTTTCATTAGAAATAAACAAATCGTCAGTGACCTTCTACGTTGGTTTTTCTAAACCCACACTGACTCTCCTTCTGGGGACCAGTGATGGGACCTCACTTGTGCCAAGCCAGGTCACACATGGCCTTTTCAGGGCAACAGAAGAAAAGCCTACAGGGAAAAGCAGAAAAGAAGCCCTACCCTTCATTCACTGCTGTCCCTAGAATACTTTCAAGAACCCTCAGCTCTCTTCTTGGTGGTTATGGGTCCCTATATTAAAATTATCTTCTAGATAATCACCCTGCGTGACAGGTTCAGCCTACTATTAATGTTCCAGTTCCAAACTGCAGCTGGTATTAGCTCAAAGCTCATAAAGTGATTCCATGGGGGATATGATAAAAAATGACAGACACATTGCCTGAAATATTTTATTCCTTATTTTCATAAGCCTGAAATACCTTATTAGAATCCTATCTATATTAGAAGCAGAGTCTGATAGCTAGCTAATATCTGAGCTTCCACTAAGCAAGTCAGCTTCCACTTTGTTGTGAACAGGTTATTATAATCAAACTTGCTAGAGCCTTTTCACAAAATAAATCGGGGGCACAGGACACAACATAGAAAACAGAATAGAATCTAACCTCCTAAGTTAATAGATTGCCAGCTAGCACATGGTAGTTAACTTCATCTTAGACATATCTGGACATCTGTACGTTTTTTGAAGACTGATGTGATCTCTTCCTCCTCAAATAATTTGCAATTACCTTGTTTTAACTATGTCTGGCTAACAACTGCTTTTAACTGCTGTAAAAGCTCACAGCAGCAAGTGGCTTTGTGGAAAATCACAGAGAGCAAGATAAGATCAACCTACCCAAATAAAGAGAAATCACTGACCAGTATCACATGAGCATAAATCCCAACCACAGACAAACAGATATGACTGACAATTAGCTATGTTACCTACCCCAAAGAAACAAGTTCAGCAGTTATAATTTAATGGGGAAATATTGCTACAGGAGTCACCAGGTGGTGCTGTTAAAAATGCACATTTTACTAGAGAAATTATGTCTATTCTTTGAAGAGATACTGTCCTATTAAGCTCCCAGTCTGTTTAGATGTAATCTTGGAGCAGAATTATGCTAGGAAGAAATAGTCAGTATTTGACTATTTGACCAACTCTCCCAAGAGGCACTTTCTCATGCCATGCTCCTGAGCTCCCCTGCTCCTACCCTGAATTTACAGGAAGCCTTGCTTAATTTATACTAAGAAAATACACAGGTTTTGCCTGTAACATAGGGAAATTTTACTTATGCAGCCCCAGCTTCAGGATAAAACTGAAGAACAAGATTAAACCCAAGATATGTCCTCGAGCTAAGAGACAGCCAACTATTTCCACCAGGTGAACAGAATTACCTGGTTGTTCTGAGACTTTCTTCTTTGTGCGGTGTGCTTTTAGAGAATACATATACTTGGTGGTTACTAAACAGAGGAGAGACCATTACCTGAGATATGAGATTAAAATTTTTACCCCTTACAACAGGTCTTTTTGAGTTCTGACCACAAGAAGCCTAAGCACCACCCTCACTGAAGACAATATAAAAGTAAGGCCTACATGGAAATGCAACTTTTCTTAGTTCAATATTGCGAGTCATGGTGTGCCTAAGACAATTATCCTGGCAAAGGCATGGAAGGACTTTACTGCTGTCCAATTAACATACTGCGAAACAACTCTTTCCAAAGCAGCATATTTTCTTTCTACTCCCTAGGAACAGAATCTCATACAACTGGAGTGGTACAAAAGCGACATTTGGATCCAGAATAATGGAAATTCTTCTTTGGTGTCTTCTGTGGTAAAATTAATATACATGATGTCACTTTAAAAGAACTGTTCTAAAGAACTCCACCACCTTAGCAAACTGGAGAATGTTTAAAAAGAGAAGGTAAAATGCAGAACATCTTCCAGCAGATTCCTTGCTATATATTTATTGTTGCTATTTGAAAAGTGAAGAAAAGTATTTCCTAAGGAACCATTCATACAAATTTCATATGGGCAATTCATTTTCACACTCACTTGATTCTGGGTAGGATACTGTTATTTTTGTGCTGGGTAGAACAAGGTCTGCTTCAAGCCACTTCTCAAAGGGTGTGATTTCCTTCAAAGCTAAAGCAATCTTGCTGGCAGAGAGCTTCACCTTCAAAAGATGGCAAGATTAGGCCAGCATGATGGAAGAGAAAAATATCCTGTGGGTATGGCATGTGCCTCTCTATGTTTCATCTTTAAATACTTCTATCATGCTAGCAGCCATAGATTCTTCTCCAGAAAATAGGAGTTCTTACTCCAGAATCTCCTAGAAGCATTAAAAAAATGAATAACACTTTAAATTTTTTTTAATTAAAAAAAGAAGAACAAAATTCCTACTCTCTGCTACCAAGAAGTCTGCAGCATATTTAAAACTGCATCACAGAATAAATCAATTTAGATTCAATTACCAAACACCAACCCCCTCACAGCAGTCACATTATTCCCATATAAAGTGCCTCAGGATCTTTCAAGGCTTTACATGAAAGGTCAAAGATTTAACTGCACATTTTCTAGACATAAAGGTGTAGTATAACAAAGGTAGAAAAGATCTGCAATCCTCCCCAACTGGCATCCAAAGTCTTTTCTTAATCTTTAATGTCACAGCGTTTCAAGCTCAGTATCTGTCAGTCTCAACTGGAAATATTTACGGAGCCTGAAAATCATCAAGTTTGCAGGAACCCTCTTTTTGTATCCTTAAAGATACCAGCACAGAGTTACAGCTGTGCTTACGCTGTCTCAGCCAGGCCTCCAAGCATGTCCCTCCTGCCGTGGCCAGTGGCACTGTCATTCCCCATCTCATGCCAACAACAGGAGTCTGGGACTGCTTCACATTAAGGAAACTCTAGATGAATACAGAAGTTGTCTGCGTCGGAGAAGATATTTTAATATTGTTTTAATTATTTTTTATTTTAAATTTTATCACAACAAGGCAAAAGAACAAAGATTTTTTTTAAAAAAGGAAGTAATTTATTTCCTAAGGTCTTGTTTAGATTTTCTTTAAAATGCCATACAACTCCCTGTCTTTTTAAACACGGGCTCCCCACCTGCTCACTTAGCATTTAATTACGGTACTTCACATTTTGCTGCTTGAACTTATCAGCAAGCCAGAGTTTTACTTTAAACCTCTCTGCAGCTCACCTTTCATGCCAACAGCAGTTCTCTTCTTTCCAGTTAACCTCGTTTTGGCCAATTTCAACATAGCTACATGCTCAGACATTAGGTCAGCCTGCTAAGCAGATCCAAACAACAGGGGCCATTAAAACCACACCTGGATTAACGACTCCAGCAATAACTGCATCAGAAAAGGGCAGGTCATCTTCATTTTCATATTACACCAAGCAAAGTTTCAGCCCACTACTTAAGTGATTTTTAAAAGAGCAAAAGATCTATAGCCAACATACACAACACTGGGTCATAAAAATTAATTTCCAAGTGTCCAGTGAGAAGTTAGAGCAACAGTTTTCATATAGGAAAGAGCTTGGGAACACATGCCCTTAAGAAATCTTCTCCAGCAGGTCAATTTTAAGCAAAAAAGCCTAGCGAGAACATTCTGCAAGAACTGTTGTCCTACTTCCTACCTGACAATTAATAACTTGAGATGGTAGTAAAAGAGCCTAAGGATCNTATTTTCACCATCTTTGGCATTTATGGCATTGTAGAATAGGCTGCCCCTACTTCAGAGCCACACGCAAAAAAGAAAAAAATTAAAAAGGAGGGAAGGAGGTTGCTCTTTTCTCCCTTCTTGGCTGAAAACATCCAAGCCACAAATGGAACACAATGACCTAGCCCTCAACTAGGGGCTAGCTCTAACTGGGAGCTATAATTCTTTTTCAGTGGTTACATTCTGCAAGAAAACAAGAACAGCCCTTTATGGCAAAGTACTGAAGCAGCACATTGTTCTCCTTTTACTGTTTACAATCCCGGTTCACTGCCAAATCACTTTCTCAGGAGTGCAATCAGCCTGGCCTCTGACCGCACTGGCATACCTGGGTAATTAAATACCTTGATATCATCCCAAATTTTCAGACCACTCTGTAGTCCACACAATAAAGCCAAAGTCCCTAAACTTTAGAAGATATGTGATGGGGAAATATTGACCAAATTGTGACTCTCTAGTGCATACACAGACTTTTAAAGTTACAAATATATGAACTCCTGTGTTCATATCACGTTAAACAGATGTTTCTTAAGTCCAGATACATTTAATTGCTAATGAAAATCCCCACAGATGGGGAAAAAAAAAAAAAGAAAAAAAAATAATCCAAGCACCAGCCAAACCACAAAGTCCACCATCCCTCTCTGTCCTAAGGGAAAACATATCCCACAAACTCTGTAACCTAGAACGCTCATTTCAATTCTACTCTTGAGAATAACAAATAGCATAAAGCACTTAAATATTCTTTGAAGCCTTCATTTGTACCACTTACCATAAAGTGTAGTACACAGCTTTGTATCGATACTGTTTTCCTTCCATTTTAAACAAAATGAATCCCCTATCTTCTCTTAAAAGGCTCTCATTGCACTTATCAATCACGGTCATATACTCATCAGTTTCAAAGCTGTCATTACATGTGCCAGTTTCAAGTATTGATCTAACACTTCATGCAGCCTACTCTGGCATTTACCTCAGTTTTCAGTCCTTGCCATAACTCCTGGAAACTAACTGAAAAATAACTCTTTCCCATGTCTTTAAAGCCCACAGCCTAAGATCCAGTACTTAAACTCACATGGCAATAAGATCAAAAGCCCTGGCAAGCTTTCCTCATTTTAGTAGAGCCACTTTCAGATGCTGGTGTTCCTGAGCACCACTGAAGGTGCCAACTGCAGCTGTTCTTTTTCTCTCAAACCACACTATGAACAAGAAGTCATTCCATGTTCCTCATCTCCGCTGTAGTTCTCCAAAACACATTAGTATGCTGTTCAAGTATTGATCCTGCAAGGTTTGTGAAATTCATGTTACTTCAGGCAACAGAGAGGAGAGGGGGAATAGCAAAGCAGAAAACAAGGCAATGATCACTATTTCCTTCTCACTCTCTTCAAACCAAACCCTCAGAAATTAAGAATCCCTAAGAAACCCAACTCATGAAGTGTTCCATCACATCAAAAATCCCCATAAAAATCTTCTTGCCAAGCTGTGAATAACTGTCCATAACACACTCCTCAAAGGAGCTCATAGTCAGATGATGGCAAGCTGTACTCTCAGAGGTGGTTTTCTACTCCACAAGAAAAAAAAAAAAAGAAGTAGAAAAGTCACATTGATACTGGCACATATACAATAAGTTCATTTCCATGCAACTTATTTTATATCTCAATAGCAATACAAACACATTGGAAAAACTTCACCCCTGATGAAAACACTGCTAAGCACTTCTTGTATATCTGCAGTATTTATCCTGCCAGTAAAAAACTGCCTTTGCTAAGGAGGTTTAGATCTATGTACAAGTCATGATAATCAAGTTACTGGAATTGAAAACTCTTTTCTACCAGTAAATGCAAAAAGACAATTGAGTTTCCAAGCAACGATTCTGCTACTGAGACTCACAGATGCTGAGCAGGAAGGCTGAGAAATCGCAAGATTCAACATATGGTAATAGAAAGCCCTGCTTAAGCAACCATAAACAGTATTTGCTTCTGCAAAGGTAAGGCAGAGCTGGGGCTTTATTTTATAGACCATCCAATAATGTGTTTGTTTGGAGTTGGTTCGGTTTTATCTTTCAGAGGTGTGCTTTAGTGCACGGCAGTGCCACACTGACACGCTCCCAGGTCAGAGTCCTTTCCTGTTTGTGGGACAGCCTTCCCCTGCACAGAAGTAACACTAACTCCCTGCCACGGCCTGCCTTACCAAAGGATCACGGTTAAAAGGGATGGGGGACTCCAGCATCCAAACCAAGCTTTTCTAGCGTACTTATGGACTGGTTGCGTGATGTCTCTGATCTGCAGCTCTCTGAGGTCTTTTAAACTCTTCTTTTCCTTTAGACCTGACAATAAAGAACAGCCTGACTCCCCAGCTCAGCTCCATCACCTCAGTTGCTCCATATAACTGCTTCTGTGAGGCGACAGGCTTTTTCCTGCAGAAGCAGCTGTTCTCCCCAAGCTCCAAGCTATCCACAGCTCCTGTGTGAAACATCCCACCTGTTGCAATCCTCCTGTACGGTCAGCGTTCCACGCGGGCACTGCGCACAACTGCTCCTCCCTAGGCAGCTTGCGAGCCTCTCTCCTAACACACACTCTCTTTCTACAGACCAAGTACTACAAAAAATAGGGGAAAAAACCCCCAAACAAATCAGTCACATATGCTTCATTCACTTATTTCAAATGAGAGGTATGAGATATACCTTCATCTCTTTAATAAAAACAGCCAAAACTAAACACCCAAAAAAACCCCCAAAATAAACAAGCCAAAGACAAAAACAAAAAACCGACTCCTCCTCCCTTCTCATTTTACTCTTTCTCTACACTTTTTAAATGAAACCAGAACTGGAAGTTGTAACAGAACAGAAAGGCAATGCAAAAGACCTTAAGTCAGATCTCCGAACAGGGACTGTGCAGACACACATATACAGTCCTTACCTCTGGGGATTACATCTTCACACCTCAGCTTTGCCCCACACAAACTCTTCATCAAAAATGAATAGGAGAACACAATGTAGAGACTAAGACAATAAGACTACAAAATATTCACTGTAAATAAGGTAGGACTAGGGTTAATTTTTGATTAGTTTTCTTCCCCACACACCCACCTTTTTCTGTTTTAGAGAGGAAAAACACCTTGACAGGATAAACAATTGCATCCCCCTTCAAGGTTTGGTTTTCTCTCTGTTTTGGAATAAAAGCAGCAGAGTTAGTTTAAGCCCAGACTAAAAGGCAGAGGGAAAGAAAATACCTAACACAACTCTGCTCACAGCACAGCAAATAGAATTTGAATTCTCCGCCTTTTAAACATGAAGTAACTATAAATCCCACTAGAAGGCCATTTGCTGACAGAGATTGTAGATAGCAGGTGTTAAATTACTTACTGTCCATTGCCACGAATACAAATGTATTGAGAATTACATACTGAAAAATAATGAACCAATAAAAGAACAGAGTTCAAACTGACTCCCTGGGAAATTATGTAAACCAGCCAAGATAACACTTCACAGATCAGAGCTATTTCCAGACTGGCTAGGAAATGTTTGCCCAGCATGTCTTTTACATTACATTAATCTACAGCTAATATGAGACTCATTTTTACAAACACCGTATTTAGATAAGCAGGTAAAAAAAAAAAAAAAAAGAAGAAGAAGAAGAAAAAAAGAAAACCCAAACTACAAACTCACAGAGGATCCCCTGCAAATAAGCAGGTAACAACTGTTAATTATTCATGATGTGCAATTACAGAGGAAATGGAATCCCAACTCTGTTCTTTTGCACATACACAAAAATCTTGAAAGCCAATCATCTTCTACACATAAGGAGTATAGACAGTATATCAAATATGTCCACAACTTGCTTGTCACTACACGAGAACTGTGTTTTACCCAAATGGTTACCATTGTGATAACCCACCTTCAGGTTCTCACTCATTCCGATAACACAGTCCACAGCACAGCCCTAATCAAAACAACACATTCAGTGCCTAAAGCAGGTAATTGTATGGATAAGCTTGCCTCTTGTGGATAAAAGTGCTGCGGCCAAGTGGATATCAATTCTAATGCACAGGTGTAACCCCTCACAGAGCAAGCTACATGTGAAGAGTGCCAGTAACAGAATATCCATCAAGGGTGGGGCTGTTTATTTTTGAAAGGAGTAGGAGGAGAACAGAAGGCAGTTAGGGAAAGCGTTTGATTTTATAAACACACACAGGTTATTCCTGCAGTGTCCTTCAGTAAGAAATCACCACCAAGAACCCCTTTCCTGTGAAGGCACCAGTGCCTGATGTCTCCCTGGTTACACTGCACAGTGCCTGTCATTACTGTTTCAGCACATCTTAACTTTTTGCCCCTACAGAGATACAGAAATCTTTATGGAAACTGGTCACATATTTCTGCAATATCATTTCTTAATCTTGCACCTAATAAATATTTGTTTTTGTTAGTGCTGCTAGCCGAGTGGCATTTGATAAACAATGAATACTGCAGCAGAGTTTTCTCATCAATCAAGCCATATAAAAGGCAAATCCAGCAATTTAATCTCCTGTTGCTGCAAGCTGTCTAAACACAGTACTTTTTAACAAGACAGTTTTGTTCTAAGAGTACACACTCCATCCAAGTCTTGTCATTAATTTGAAAAATTACATGCACGATTCCCAACCCCTGGGAAACACAAAGCTATCTTACAACTATTCTTTAGAACTGAACTTCTTCTAAACAGAGTTGAAATGATCCCTAACACAATAGTTGTCAAAGCAGAAAAATAAAATTTAAAATCCATCAAATGATTTCTTAAATGGTTCCTGATTTCTTCAAGGTTTTCTTTGCTAGGTGGTTTTGTTTTGAGAAATGTCCAGACTCTAAATTCAAATATAAACAGAGGTCAAACAACTCAAAACTAATTCCTAAGTCACACCTATTACAAAGGCCTGATGTTTTCAAAAGAAAACAAAACCCATGATTTTTCCCCCCTTCTGCTTTTCTAAAGCAGAAGGGAACTCAAAGTACTGGAGCCACTTATAGATTGATTTTATTCACAGAGGGTCAAGTTTGATGTCTTTCAGCGA
>VYZQ01015524.1:48514-76021 GCA_013400655.1 Mystacornis crossleyi | reverse complement strand
CCCACAGTCCTGCTATTTGGCCTACTTTCTGCTTATGCTTAAATTTAGTATCTAAGAAATTCATACTCGACCCACATCTAAATGATGCCAGTATTTTGAAGAGACCTTTTTTGCATGAGCGGTAATCTTCAGTTGTCTGAGATGCACTCAGAGCCCAAAATGCATTTACTGGGTTCTGTTCACACTGAGTTTATTTAGCTTTGTCCACAGCACTGGGCCTCTCTCCAAATACAAGAGCATGTGAACAGTCAGGAACGCTGTTCCCGTTCTCTGTCACCACCCTGTGAGCTCCCACAGCAGGAGCACATGTTCTCTTGACATGAGCTGTCATTCTGAGCTGGCCTGGAAATGACCCTCATGATGCTTTACAGCTACATGAAAACAAACATTCTGAACACATAAAGCCACAAAGGTCTCAGGCACATCGATTATCCCTCGATAATCGTGAGTCCGTTCCAGCTTAGGATATTCTATGATTCTATGATGCACTCTTTTCCCCTACATTTCACCATAGCTAACCTTTTGCTTTTATATGGCATCTATTTCCTTGATTAATATTACAATGCATCACCTTTATGAGCAGTTATCCTCTCTTTCAACAGGCTTTTGTTGGAAGTGACTTCCACGACTATTAATTATTTCCCATAGAATTCAGCCCCAGCTAGTAACCTTGCTTATTAAGAAAAAAAATGAATCTGTAAGCTTTTGCATAATTAACCTGTACATATTTCTTAGGGGGAATAACTATCAGATTATTTATATCACAGTAGGAAAAATGATTCAGAGAGCCTAAGGATTCTTCTTACAAAACTTTTTTAATATTCATTACAGTTTAACATCTTTGTGGAAGTCTACACTGTCATGATTCGAACCAGCTGTGAAGTATTCCTTTTAACAGTACCCTTGCTACTGACCAATTCTTTGACTACAGAAAACTTCTGATGTGTAGCATTAGGTAGCTACTACTGTTGTATCATCATGGTGATTAGAGGAAATCCTAAAGCCACAAGCATGGAGATGTCAGCTCTAGTGAGCTGGCCAGATTTTAGTGGAGAGAGCTGCAGAGTTTTTTATTCAAGTGTTTGTTGTGCCAGTTCCTTTCAGCATTTCTCTTCCCTTTTTCATTGTTATAATCTGGTGCTGCTGTCAAGCAGGTTCCATGTTCCAACCTAGCAGTGATTTCATCAGTGAAAGGTAAAATGATCAAGAAGTACCATCTTTGTCTTTCCCCCTCTTCAGTAGTTATTTAGACCGTCACAGCTGCAAGTAAGAAAACAGATTCTTTTTTCCTAGAACTGCAGAGGGTATTCTGTTTGCAGATATTTCTGGTGTAGAGTTGTTTCAATTGCATTGTGCTCTGTTTCTCCCTTTCCCCCTTACTTGGTATACTTGTCTAAAAGCTTTTTAAAGGCAGGTTCATAATTCTGTTTATATTTTGCTTAACAGAAAGGGGGTCCTGGTCATGTCTGGAGATCTCAGCCATGATTAAAAAGCCATGGTAAATACATAAGCACATGTCATTCCATCTAAAATAGAGTGGAAAACAAACTTAAGATGGTTTCTTTATTATGCACTGTAGTCTTCTTAAATTCAGTAACTTAGCACAGAGAACCTTCACCAAAATCTCTACACACTGGGAAATTAATTTTACATCTATGCCTTGAAAATCAGGCATGAGACTTCTTGAAAAGAATGGGATTTAAAACAACATATTTATTCTTGACAGTTAATGTTTCCAGATATCGTTTTGTTAACAAGTTTTTTTTCAGTGAAAGAAAAGCATGAGAAAAATAGCAGTTATGACACACGCATTGGGATGAATATGTCCACAAGTATCTGCTTTTGGAAACTGCCTGACATTTCATACTTTACACGATGTCAGACCCCACCTGATCAACTGGTGCCACCAAATTCTCACCCATGTTTATGCAATTATTCAAGTTGTATGTTCAAAGGAGATCAGGGAAAACTTTGAACAGAGAATCTTTATTCACATAATGGTTATAGCAAAATATTAGCATTATTTGGATTTCCAGGCTCAAAAGCCTAGGAGAAGGAAATACCCAGACAGTTCAGCCTACAAAGTGCTGCACACCCTTTTCTCCCTTTGTCTCCAGCTGTAGATGAGGACATTCACTATTTCCATGTGTCAAGTGCAGAAATTGATTGCAAATTACAGGCACATGCTTTTACTAAAGACAGGAATTGAATTATGATTATATTGCAGCTCCAAATTACACCAGTATATGAAAATATATAAGCTGCAGGGGAACACAGCTCCAGATGAATTTGTTCTTTTTATCTCAAAAATGAAAGCTATTCTTTATCCAACAAAAAACCTAGAAATAGACAGTATTCAAAAAATCACAAAGTTGATGCAACACTTCATCTTGTTATTTGTCCCTAAAAATGTCTTTTAAACATTTTTTTAAATCTTTTCTCATTCATCTAGATAGTCTTTTTATCCTCCATTTTTTACCAATGGGATCTTTCTAAGTATGGAAAAAACCCTAAAATAAACCCCACCAAGAAAGCCCCAGAAAACCACCAAACAAAAAAAAAGGAACTGAGGGGAGAGAGGGATGGAGAGAGAGAGAGAGAGAGAGAATGTTCAGTTTCAAGGCCTCATTCAATTAAAAAGCTCCATTTCTTTTATCAAGAGAAGCTGATATTTTTAAAATTCTGTGTTGAAAGGTGTAGAGATTTCTTTTCACCTTTTTATTTCAGCCTGTGAGTTACATGTACTTTTAAAAGAACTTCTAGGTTTTCTAGTTGAAAGAGGCAATCATATGCCTGAGTACATATACAATAGGAAATGCCAATGGAGCATTTCACTTCTCATTTGTTGAAGAAAAAATAGTAACTATGACACCAACTTGGAAATAAGGAAAGAATTTCCTTAACTGGCAGAATTCTGCATACACCTTGTTGGAAAGAAACTACAGTCCAGCACAATTCTCTTTCAGTAGTAAAAAGCCCATTCTGTCTACACTCAGGGGAACTTGGACTTCCTTCCTACTTAATACTGAGGGAAGGAATTTTGTTTGAGATGCAGTACTCATTTTAGTCTGTTCCAGAGTTATAATCACTGGCTGAGTCTACCAAGACTGGCTTACAGGAAACTCAGATCTTCTCCTAAGCTTGGTCACAGACTTTTCTATGAGATTTTAGTCACTTTCCTACTTTGCAATCTCCAAAAAAACCCACAAACAAACAAACAAACCAAAAAACACAACATCCCCCCTCAACAAAAACCAACCCCAAGAACAAACAAACCAAAAAAACACACAACAGCAGGGTACCTACCAAATTACTACATTAATTTGAGATTCTTGGAAGAATGATGTTAATAAAAGCAAGTAAGTAAGTAAACCAGGAAGTATTTTTAATGAAATCAAAATTAGATATAGGAAAACACTAATAATAAAGAACTCTATAACTTAGCTGACTGATGAGAAATGTCTTCTAAAACTGTCTAATCTTTTTCTGAAATTACAAGTAGCAATACTTTGCTTTGGCGATTGTCAGTATGAAATATGTATCATTTTATATTCCATCCAAATTCTCTCTATTTTGACTTTTGTTTGACTGGAACAGGAAATGTCTTTGAAATCTTGATTTTTTCAGAAATTAAGTTGTCTTTTTAAATTTTAATTTTCAATTATTACTAGGGACAACTTTTCAGAATGAAAGAGAAACCTGACAAGACTCTTGAGAATCCAGTTTCACTCTGGGTTAAAGAGAGATCAGACTGTCAGTCCCATGCTTTGCCTATCTGGTGTGGGCTGATATCAATTAGTGTATCCTTTGGCTTAACAAGAAGTTATTCTCCTGGTCTCTGTTGGCTGGTAGGGATGGCACAGAAACCATCACTCTCTGACTACCTGTAACATTTTTTTCTGAAAAAAGACCATAATAGGTCTTTTTTGCTTAGTATTTTGTCAAATTTCTATGGATAAAAAATGAGAGCTATATTTCTCAAGCCACATTTAATATGTCTCTTCTCCGGCACAGGGTGAAATGAAATACATCACTTTGGCTTCCATCAGCTCACCTAGGCAATTCTAATTTCCTCTGAATGGATGTTTCTCAACTCTTTCTTTAAACGCAACCCAGGTAGCAAGCTCTCCTCTACCAGCTCTCTGGAAAGACAGTATGAGCAGATGCATCCAGCTGCAATAGTCAGAAACCGTAATTCCTTTATACCTCCTGGAACAAAATCACTTTTTTTCCTTTTTTTTGAAGACTGTGCATATGTGCAGGGATGGGTGAATTTCATTAGCAGATGGAAGGTCACAGGTGGTTTTGCATGGAAACATAATTAAATTGCATTGATTAAATTAAATGTTTGACAAATATATGGCCTACTCATCCCACCATGAATGGGGGAGATAAAATGCAGCTCCATACTCCAGCATCAACTATTTGCTTTTGGAAAGGAAAATTAATCTGGAGTGAACTCACTTGATGCTTCCTGACTCTGAATCCTTCATCAAAATTATTCCTCCACAGCTTGGGATGAGAAAGCAAATCATTCACAATTAACAGGCTTGCCTTTTGTTTTTTATTTTATTAGCATTTGCACCAGTCATAGAGTTGCTGATGCCAGAGAACACCTTTCTTATACCCGACAAAATTGCCTCATAAATGCTTGGGAAGATCATGCTGATCAAAAATAATTAAGAAGGAAGGAGAGTTATTAAAGCTGAAGGCAGCTATCTAATTGAAAATACTGAGTAGCATAATCTTTACCACAATATCAGGGAACACACCGTAGCTGTTGCTTCATTCTGTTCCATCTCTGAACTCAATTTACACACAACAAAAACCTAAGTATAGTCTAAATAATCTGGGGACAGGGACTTTGGTGTCTGTCACTGATGTTTGCAGAGAAGACAGTTTGCCATTTACATTTCAGATTATAGGTCACGAAAACTGAATCAGTAATAAATACCAGTAAAGGTCTAATACAGCAAGGGTTTTGAACATCCACAACACTGCATGGTTTCAAAGTTCTGTCTCTGTTTATTTATGTATTTAGGCAATACTCAGAGCTCAATTTAAGTAGTTGTCAAACTCCTATAGATCATTTTGCATCAGTTGGACCAGTAAAGTAAAATCAGATCTTTGTAGGACTGGGACTTCTTTAATTAACTGATGTCCAATGAGAACCTCAAACAGAAATCAGTATAAAAATTCTGTTAGGAGCTTCATTCATGTAACATGGGCCAGTATAAAAGCTTTCCTCAGAAATGACAGAACTGTGCTATAACTACTTAAGTATCTTCAATCACCTGACTTGGGTTAGAAACCACTTAAAAAGACATACATTACGGGATATTATTTACTTTCTTTCCAGATGGAAAAAATGAAAGAAGTTTTCGTAAGAATTTCATTCCTTCATTCTTGCTTGTTCAGTAAAACATCACATTTTAGTACAAAGGGTTTAGAATTAAGTTTGCTTTCAATATTTTGAAAACTTCGAGATTTTTTATGTTCTTTGGCATTTTCTTGGCAGAAATCAACATGAGGGTGAAAAATTAAAAAAGAGGTAGATTACAAGAAACTCACAGAGTTATACAGCTATTTAAGGCCTTAATCTGCAGGGCTATGAATTCTGCAAGATTATTTCAGCTACATTCTCTTACTTGTATCTCAATGGAGAAAATGCATAAATAGAGAGGACATCACAAAAGAGATTGTGCGCTCTCTGACAGTGTCTTTGGTTTAAGTGCATGGATCAAAAGATGTGTCCTTAGTTTCTTTCAAACATTCGCATGCATGATTAGTGCTCATCCTCATATGGTGAGTAGGTATTAATGCCTAACTATAAAGTTATTTTTTAGGATTCTTACTTCAAACAGTAAGTTTTGCACAAAACCAACACGGGATCCTGGTGTGGAGCTTTTTCATCATCAAAAAAGAGCATTACAATTGCTTGTGTGAAAGATATTTTTTGGGGATGAGCAAGTTAAAAATAATTTGGGTTTTGTTTTGTGTAAATAATAGCAAATTTGGTTTTAAAAAGTGTAAATTATTCAAGTTCTTCTTCCCTGGGCACATATATATGTAAGGGTTTGTGAGCATACTAGATTTTTCTAGGATAGTCTAGAGGTGTTTGTTATGTGACCTATATAACATTTTACTTGTAGGCTATTGCAGTCATTCAGAATCTCCTGACAAACACTCAAAGAGCAGAAGTTATGTGTTTTAGTGGAAGAGAGTATGATATTTCCCATCCTGTAGCTGGAAGAATTCCTTATCTTTTCCCAGGAGAAGAAACACACTCTTCAGAATAATCTCCCACTTGGAATAGCCACAAACACTGAAAGCTATCTTATGATAAGCCACACAAAGCTAGGCAGTTTATTAAAATCCCACGGGTTGAAAACAACTCACTTTCTATGCTCTTTCCAAGAATTTATCTGCACAGACAGCTTATTTGGATTGAGATAGCGTTAACAGCCAAGAAATGTGGCATTCACATGTTTTCAAACCTACTTAAAATAAAACACATTTAAGCAGTGTATGGCCTGGGAGAGAGCTCACATCATGAAACTGAACTTGTTTATTAAGATATATGAATGCAAAGGGACAGGATCAAGGCTTCACCTTTTAGCCAGGCCTGAGGAAACACCCCTCTTGTGGCAGCTTTCAGCTGTGTGAACGTTCCCAGTATAGTTCACTGCAAAGCCAAAATGGTAGAGCTGGTAATGGCTTGTGTGACAGACAAGCAGTACTCTTCACGCCATTTACAACTGAGAGACAGTTCAGCAGATCTCCATCCACCTTTAAAGTTATTAGATACTGGCTTCTAATTGAGGCTCAATGGAAAGGCATTGATATTTAGTTGATAATGCTAGTTCTAAATGCACTGGTATCCCTGCTGAGGGGGTCTTTTTCTCTGTGAACTCATCAGTTCCAGGGGAACCAGAGATGAAGGATGATAGACAAGGAATACTTACACAGACACTGATTTCACATCTGTCATGACAAGCACCAGTCTCAGCTGTAGGGAAGCAGACTGCAGCAACCAAAGCTCCTCAGCCCAGTAACCACAGTACTTGTATGTGGTACTAGCTTCTACAGAGGTAGTCAATCAGTTATTAGCTACTAAAAGCCTGCTTGACCCTCAGATTACCCCCATGTTACAGGATTTCAGGCCTGAAATTTCAGCTACCTATGCAAGTGGTCACAGTGTGCAGAGCTCTCAGAAAGCTTTTATGCCAGTGACAAGTCACGCAGGAATATTCTAACAAAGCCAGGGACACAGACATGTGAAGAGGTGACCCCCGTGGGGGGGATGGGCATGAGTGGATGCGTGGGGCACGGGGTTTCTCTGTCCCTGTTCCCTGGTCATGTGTACCCCAAATCCTGTCCCCTATTGGTCAGTTTGAATGTAGCCCGCGGGAATCCTGTACTTAAGAGAGTGTTCACGGGACCCCGGGGGGGTTGTTCCAGACCTGTTCTGGGGGCAGGTCGCTGTCGGAGTCCCTGCTGGGCTCCGGCCATGTGCGGCCAGGGGGGAATAAAATCTGAAAACATCTATCAAATATCGGCTCCTTGATTCTTCCACGGGCCAAGGCTGTCTCCCAGAGAAAGGTTGCAGCCACCCCACTGCAACAGACATGGAGACAACTACTTTCTATACCAACGAATTTCTCCAGGGTAGAAAACTAATTTCAGTTTTCAATCCCTTTCTTCTAGCAGAATGTCCCAGATGTATGCCAAATAGCATAGAAACCTTGCGCAGTCCACTGCCCTCCATCAGAAGCTAAGCTGAGACAAACATCTGAAAAAGGTCTGTTAGTTGGAAGCGTGCAGAGGCTTTTAAACCAGAAGACAGAGGTTTTAACTTTGAATCTTTACACATTCCCTCTTATTGGGATGCTCATTTTGCTTGGAATTATCTTCAAAGCTAAAATAACTAGGGGCTTGTGATATGTGGTAATACAGGAAGGAGAATCAGGTGTTTCTGTGAATGTTGCCAGTGCAGAACTGTGTTAAGGAAACTTTCCTGTCTGACCATCCAGGAGCCACTCTGTCAGTCACACTTCCACAATCAGAGACTTTCAATGCCGGGACTGAAGCCCCTTCACAGCGTGTGGCTCCAGTGACTCAACAGGTGCCCCACTTGACCTCCTACACACCCCACACTCATAGGTCAGACAAGGTTTCCTTACCAGCTCAACCCCAGGTTTCTCATAACAGAGTATCAGAACNGTGTGTGTCTATTCAGGTGTTTCAAATGATGTGCTTTAAAACCCTTGAGAGAAACCATCTTATTTAAAACAAAAAGGGTGAGGTGAAGAGGTGACCCCCGTGGGGGGGATGGGCATGAGTGGATGCGTGGGGCACGGGGTTTCTCTGTCCCTGTTCCCTGGTCATGTGTACCCCAAATCCTGTCCCCTATTGGTCAGTTTGAATGTAGCCCGCGGGAATCCTGTACTTAAGAGAGTGTTCACGGGACCCCGGGGGGGTTGTTCCAGACCTGTTCTGGGGGCAGGTCGCTGTCGGAGTCCCTGCTGGGCTCCGGCCATGTGCGGCCAGGGGGGAATAAAATCTGAAAACATCTATCAAATATCGTCTCCTTGATTCTTCCACGGGCCAAGGCTGTCTCCCAGGGAAAGGTTGCAGCCACCCCACTGCAACAGACATGGAGACAACTACTTTCTATACCAACGAATTTCTCCAGGGTAGAAAACTAATTTCAGTTTTCAATCCCTTTCTTCTAGCAGAATGTCCCAGATGTATGCCAAATAGCATAGAAACCTTGCGCAGTCCACTGCCCTCCATCAGAAGCTAAGCTGAGACAAACATCTGAAAAAGGTCTGTTAGTTGGAAGCGTGCAGAGGCTTTTAAACCAGAAGACAGAGGTTTTAACTTTGAATCTTTACACATTCCCTCTTATTGGGATGCTCATTTTGCTTGGAATTATCTTCAAAGCTAAAATAACTAGGGGCTTGTGATATGTGGTAATACAGGAAGGAGAATCAGGTGTTTCTGTGAATGTTGCCAGTGCAGAACTGTGTTAAGGAAACTTTCCTGTCTGACCATCCAGGAGCCACTCTGTCAGTCACACTTCCACAATCAGAGACTTTCAATGCCGGGACTGAAGCCCCTTCACAGCGTGTGGCTCCAGTGACTCAACAGGTGCCCCACTTGACCTCCTACACACCCCACACTCATAGGTCAGACAAGGTTTCCTTACCAGCTCAACCCCAGGTTTCTCATAACAGAGTATCAGAACTCTGTATCTTTAAAATAATTTAATCTTTGTGCAACAACAAAAAACCAGCTCGAGCCAGGTGCCTCAGAAAGGACCCTGAACAAAAGACTACTAGGGCTTTCATACTCTCGCAGTTTAAGCCCACAAAAGTGTGTGATCATTGGCTCCTGCTGTGTCTCTGAGTGTGCCCCTCACCTGGCTGTGCCACAGGTCCCCGAGCCCTTTGTTATGCAGAGGGTCAGCACCAGTTCATGGCCCCCTGCCTCGGGCCCCTCCCACCCAGAGCTCAGCCTGCACCTCCCACTGCAGCTGCAAACCGAGCTACCTGCACTGAATGGATTCCTCAAGTGTCAACATGAAAATTCCAGATGCTGCTAATGATATACCTTACCATTGCAGTATTTCCTTCACAGATTTCACAGCAGATTTCTGAAACTTTGTAGGGTTTATTTTCAGATGGAGCAGGGTGGGGGAGAGGAGTGCAGAGCTCTCAAAAGCAGTTCCTTCAAACCTGTTTTCCAGTCTGACCTGCTATTCAAGTCAGCTATATTCACAACTGCTTTCTGATAATGATTAGAAACATTCATCAAGTGGACATTTGTTCACTCTAGTGTATGAAAATTAACAATTCCATAGTCACCAATAAACATGAATATTTATTATGTGACATTTTATTCCTTTAATCGTCTAATAAACCCGTGTGTCTTAGGTGTACAATGCACACTTTCTATATAGTATAGGGAATGCTGAAGGTTAATTGATCATAAACATGTTGAGACCAAAACATTTTTGACAGTGATATGGTGAATTGTATCATCTGCCATTTTATTAAGCATGTTTACACAGATGAAATGAAAATCAAAGCTGCTGACTATACGGATCACATTGTTGAATCAGTCGGAACACTTTCTGGATCACTACCTTCTGGATTACTGTCTGATATGTTTCTAAACATCATAAACTGTTCTACCCAAAAACTGAGAGGTAGAGCTAGCAGTAACTACTTTAAAATCAGAAAGGATGCCCCAGACCAGGGTATCAGGCAAAATCCTGATGAGAGCTGACATCCAGTTGAAAGGTCTGTTCATGGTTCAGGGCCCCAGACCAGAGACTCCATGGTCACGAATAGGCTTGGCTATGGTGGGAGCTGTAACTCAGGCAGGAACCAAGTTCAAGAACTTCTGCCTGAAATCAGCTTCCATGGGTCAGCCCTTCTAAGCCTCCTCCTGGAGCTGTCAGGGAGCTCCTCCCAGTGTCACCAGAAGGAAGAGCCCCAGCTACACTCTGCTGAAGTTGGCTCTGAGCTCAGGCAGACAAAACCCCAGGATGAGGCAGGATTTGCTCAGGGTCCTTCCAGCACAATTGTTTATATGCAAACATGCTACTATTGTGAAGGATTCAGCACTTCAGCTAGATCATTTTATCTATCTGCTTCCAGCCCTCTGCAAATGTGAAGTAAATTACTTGGCAATTGCAGAAGAGTAGGGTGTGTGTGTGAGGAATCAATTAAGAAGAGTCATCTGAGAAGAGATAATTTGTTATGACATGGTAACTTGGTTGTTTGTAATTGTTGGTAGCTTTCATGAAGATTTTTGACTTCCAGAGGATTAACCACTTTCTAGTGTCTTTTTGTCTTCTAATGAGGAAGAATGGACAAACGGGGGAGCATTCAGCTTTCCAGATTTATTGCTTAATTTTTTGAGTGTTAAGTAATTCAGCTCAATTACCCAAGACAAAGAAATATCAACAGATTGCTTTTATTTCATTAAAATCTGCTATTGGAAATAACCTCTGCAGAAGTTTTCTTTCCTGGAAAACAGTGCAAAATTAGCTGGATATATTTTATATTTTTCCAGTTCTTCATGCATTGGCTATTACAATTTTATGCTACTCACTGGATACAAATTAGTCTAGTGGTCTGATCCAATGTGATAGCATGTTTCATCTAAAACAGGGGAAAAAAGAGTGGTAGACAAACAAAATAAATTGTTTTATTTTAAATGCCCCTAATAAGACAAAAAAACCCTAATGAAACTACTTCATTAAATAATTTCTCAAAAATGTGCCTCAAACCAGTATTGGATGAGTGCTTTTCAGAATTACAACTTGTATTTTCACTTTTAGCCAAAATAAATGTCACAAAATTTCCAAGTCCATTATTGCACTGAGCTCTCAGTAATAATGGCATAGTTTAGTCTATGACACATATTGACCTTTATAAGTTGCTTACTGCTTTGGTTTTTTCCTTTTGATTAATTTTAGTAACTATTTTGATGAGTGTTATGAATTAATAGGTACCCTGATCCCAGAAGTCAGAGGTTTCTGATTTTTACCATTTCTGTCACTTACTTGTTTTGAGATTGAAGTCCTCAATGTTTCAATGCCTTCCATTTTGCTCCTCTAAAATAGGACTGAATTATTTTAAATCTGTAGTGATGAAATAATGAATGCTTGCACAGAGATTTGAGAATATAAAGTGCTCTATAAATACCGAGCATTATTATTACCAGTCTATAATGGAAGAATGCAATCCTGGAAGGAAACCAACAATGAATTCAAAGCTGAGGGATTAAAACTAATGATTTCAGAGGAAAGAGCAAATTTAGCCTGAGACGTGTCTGTTGTATAAACACAGTTTTAGAGACCTCAGACTACCTTCAAATGTTGTCCTGTTACACAAATCCCCCCCCCAAAATGTAACAATTTTATGCTTTAAAAATAAGCAACAAAAAGGTCTCAAAGCATTTGCAGGTCACAAATACACTATAACCTTAATCTGGTTGCTGGAAAATTATATGGAGTTCTAAACAAAGCTCTATTTAATTTTATTGTATGAAAAAATCATACACCTCTATCTCTAAGGAAAGGAAGGAAATTATGCTTGTAGCTGGCTGTCTAGTTAGAGTTTGGCACAGGATGTCTTGGATATTTACCACAATAGGGCTTGCTGCATTGCACTTCACAGGTAACACTCTGATACAGCAGACACTTCCAGGTGCATGGGCAGTGGAATAACAGCTCCCTCCCCACTGCCTGTGGGGTGTGTGTGCCCTGGTGCAGGGTGTTAATCCACGCGTGACCTGTGGTATCCGTGATGTTTAACAGCACTGTGATCACGGCCAAGCATTCAGGAAATTAGTCTGTTTTACTCTACGGCTTTATGCCTATCTATCTCTTTCTCTGTGTCGCTTTCTTCACCAGATCCTTTTTAATTTTTTCCTTGGACAAGCACTATAGTGGAGCAGGTAATGCCATTATTTTATGTACTTCTGCTTTTTCATACAGAAAGTGCTCAATTTCAGTCTACTGTGACCTCCACAGTAGTTGTAATACCAGAACAATATTAATGTCTTCCAATTATATATTTTTTTAATATCTTTATTTTCATTGAGGTTAGCCTGAGACACAAACATTGAGAATTTAAATACAGTAGAGTTGCTGATAGTTAAGCAACAATATCTAGAGTTGTAATTCAATTTCTCTACTCATCTGCCACCGAAGTCAGGAAGCATAAACTTATGAAGCATTAGCTAAAGGGCTATAAACTTAGAATTCTGTTGCTGTAGAAGTCCAAAACTGATCTAGCTTGAGCAGCTCTGAATAGAGCAGGCCTGTATTTATTATTTTCAGGACGTAGTGTTGGGGGAAAGAGTTGCTTCCATAATTTTCAGGCTCCTGTGCAAATTAAGGTTTTGTAATGATTTCTGCTATTTTAAATTACCTGCTAGAAGGCTCACTAAAAAAACAGGCAGAAGTCTTGCGCTTACAGCAGTGAACTGCGTAAATGAAGTACCCTTCCACACACTCCAGCAGGGAGCGTGCTGAGTATGGGGTTTCTGACCCAGCCCGAACTGACTCTATCCACCACCAGGGAGAGGTAACATATATGAGTATAGGCATGCAGAATGCTCCTCCTAGCTCTCTGTCACAACATATTATCATATTTAATTTTATTTAGCTGTGGGAAGAAAACCTAGTTCTAGGGTGTCAGAGGTTGTAATCTGGAGAATTCATTTCAGATCAGGAAAAAGTGCATAGGTTCTATGTTAGAAAGACAGGACAGCTCAGGAGAGAGTTGCAGAGTACCTTAGCTGGAAGTTTGAAAGCAGTCTGTTTGACACAGACTGATGAGTAGTAATCATGGTGTGGTGGTTTAGTGGATTAATATACCTGCACCCTTCTCTTGCTCATGACTCAGACATTCTTTGGGGAGTGGATACATGAATGCTGAGAGGGAAAACATTTTCATATGAATGATTTATTGTAGAAACATAATTCTATTGAGGAAGATTATGATTTATATCTCACAGTCCTTAAAACCTTCAAGAGAAGTAGGATCTGACACACATTTAAGTATTTACTTCTGACTAACCTGGGATTGTTTCCATGATGCCCTCATTTGACTGTATTTTATCAAGATGTGTCTGTACGTAGCCTAAGCGAGCACAGAGACTTTTGCAGTATGAACAGTAATAACATGAGAGAAAAACAGATTTTTAACAACTTGTGATGTCCACACTATAAGCAATTTAGATAAGGGTTTTATTTTAAAAAAACAATGTATGCTTTTTAATCTTACGGCATACTGTTATAATATAGAGAGCAGAAATACTAAACTAAATGAGAACTGGTTGGAAATTTCCAGAGAGTACTGAAAAGTTTTTACTTCACATTGAATAATTAAGTTTCATCTGAAACTAAGGCTTGAACCGTAATTCCTGGTATTATAATCACTAGGATATATGGGCAATTTTGCACCCTTCTTTTCTTACTCTCTTGGGCTCAGTTAATTAATATTCATGTAAAACACAGCTACTCTAGCAGAAAGGATTGAAAAAAACCTATTGCATAATAACAAATGTGTTTGAAGGTAATTTATTCAGCTTCTTTGTGTGGAAACGAGGATCAAATCCTGTTCAACATGAGGCAAAAGAGAGCTAGAATTTGCTAACTAAGTTGTACAATCACTAAAAGCAATTCTGCAGCATGACTTCCTCAGTTAAGACTTTTTTTCCTCAGGAAATCTAGGCTGTAATAAACAGCATAGTAAATCAATTTTTTAACCTTCCTAGTTCCAGATTAGAGTGAACCTGAATAATGTGTCATCTGGCCTCTTGTTGCCACTCGAAAATCAGCCTTAAATCCCTTGATCCTGTCTGATTTGAAAGCAATGCACTTGTCAGCCTACACCTGATCCAAGCACATCATATTTTCCCAGGTGAGTGGTGCAGCAAAACATGGGTCGAATATTTAGTTATCACAGATATAAAAGCTATTTTGAAATTTTGAAATCCCAGAAATGCCCATGGAATGGTAAAAGGATTAGCTATCCGTCCTCAGAATGTGCTGAAATGTTGAGACCCCCAAGACAACTGTAGATTGTCCTTACATTGCCAATTATCCTTAGGGTAGCAACAGGATAAGTGCCAATTCAGACTGTTCTCTTTCAACAATATAGTTCTTTCTATTCCCCATGATAAAATGCTAATGATACAGCATTCTTTTTGCAAGAGATGGGTTTAAAATTGGTTTGTTACTTACGTTGTACCAACACTGTTGATGAGCATGTTGCCATCAATAATGTCTTTTTTTAAGGTTGTCTCAAGGTTTCACATACATCTTATTCTAACCAGTTTTTGTCTGTCAATGAGCACTGGACACAAAATGAAAATGTTCCTGAAAATATTATCCCAGCAAAAGGTGCTGCTTGGGAAAGATAATTTGAGATCATCCATAGACACATGATGGGCAGCAGAGCTGCATCTACAACATTACAGTATGTACCTTTGAACATATAATATCAAAAAGAATAAAGCTAAGGAGGCCTATAATGCCCAGAAGTAATTTGTTTCATCTCTCAGCTGTCTTCCTAAAATGTGTCTTAAATATCCTTAAATGTATTTTAAAACTCAAAAAAATGCAGAAATTTTTGCTGTAGCAAACAGGTCAAAACCAAGTACACCAATTTATCCATGTAAAGTAAAATTGAGTTTTTATTTACTAAGTGGGGCATTTTCAAGCCTTATCCTGAACTGTCACCTTTGTCAGATCTGTAGATGCTGTAAGAAAAAGCTGCAAACTAAACCGAAGGAAGACCTTTGCTCAAAGTCCCACTCTGCGTTTGTTCCAGGAAGTGAGAAGCCTTAAAAGAACTGTTGAATCAAGCTCACAGTCATGATAAGGAAAGAAAAAAGATCACTAAAAATCAAATATGCTCCTTTTTAAGAACCCAAGCTAGCTACTGCTGCTCTGGAATTTAGTGCTCCTGACAGTGGCAGCTACAGCATCACCTAAAGAAACATAATTGTACTTTTTGTGCAGCTAAATAATTTCAAAGAAAAAAAATTAGTTCCTCCACTAATCTTCTACCTCAGAAACATTTCTGAAATGTTATATATGATGTCAGTAATCTCCTAAACCAGCAGGAGTTCAATGGCTGAATATCGGTAACCTTTAGCTTTGAATCTTTTAATTATGCCTTTATCTCTAGCTATTTATCAGATTTACAAATTTCCCAACATAGACTAAGACTCCTGGAGTTTTGCAGGGCCACTTAGAGTGAAGTACCTTTTGTGATTGGTACTGAGGTCTATCTGTCTTGTTTACTTCACAGGCCTATCCCACAGTAACTGTTCTTGCTGGCTTAGCAATTCTAGCAATAAGCAAAGAGGTACCTCCAAGCTTTAGACAGGATGAATCATATTGTGCCTTCTATATAAAAAAGCCCCAAAACTTTGCAATGCTGAAGAAATATTGAGGCCAGAAAGTTGATGGCATTTCTCCCAAGCATGTTGAATGTCAAGCTTTGCATTAGACCAAGGACAGTTTTCTGACTCTTCTCCTGATGGAATAGTGGGGGGTAAAAAAAAAAAATACACTAGATGCTGCACTTCTTAGCTCAGAATGTGTAATTTTCTCTGTGCAATGATGTCTTGACATAGACTACAGCATGCAGATTATTACTGGCATATATTTTACTGTGTGTAACTCCAATGCTAATCCTTCAGTCCTGACAGCATGGTTCACAGGGGCAGCCCTTCTTTTGGTTCTTTACACCCTCTGGTAGCTCTCCACAGCTATGTGTGTGAAGGGGAAGGCAGGACTATGTGACCTCCAGAGGTCCCTTCCAAGCGAAATTATTTCATATTTCTATGCAGAAAGATATACTAATTTTCTAAATCATTCCACATTGGGGATGAAAGGTATCTTGGGAACTTTCTATATGAAAGAGGTAATAGAAATTTAATGAATTATTATTGTGGTTGTTATTATTATTACTATTACTGGTATTAATCTTGTATGAGAGGAAACTTCTGGTAAATATAGAGAAAGAAGATCAGGGAATCCATTTGCAATGCAGTAACTTCATGCAAATGCCAGCCTTTGTGCAAAAGCATAACAAAAAATATTATCACAAAAATAACAGCAGTAATATGCTGCTGCCAAACTGCCATTTCGCTCCATGAATTAATCTTTTATTTCCTCTCTGGATTTACCATAGGTGTTGTATTGGGAATACACTGATGATTAAATTGAGATCCTTTTAGTCTCATTCCTCATGCTGCAATATAATAAACACTTCTATCGCCCAAATTTCCTTAGTGTGTATATTATTAGAAATCATAGAATTTGTCTGACACCTGACTGCAGGAAATAAATAAGAAGAAATGCCTTTTAACGGTAAAGGGGCCTGGAGGATTTTCACACAATCAACCAATGTATATATTAAGTGCTGTCATAGTAAATAAATAATTAAGTAAGTAAGTAAATAAATAAATAAATAAAATAATGAATATTTGCCAGTCTTTGTTGCCTTAAATATGAAAATAACTGCATTTTCATTTTTGTGTTCTCTCCAAATATTGTCCCAGAATAACTTGACTCTTTCTTCATTAGAAAAGCTTTCATTAGCTTTGATAATGACTGATAGAAGAACTATTTAAATCAAACAGAAATAGGAGCTTGGAAATACTCTGGAAAACAGCATGGGTTTTACGTCAAGAGAAAGACCATTCCATATTGAAAAAGAATCTAAAGCATTTTCCTAGGATTTTACCCATTAAATATAGGATATTTTGAAAAGCAGAGTCAGATCTGTGTACTCTTCAGGTTTCTCTAGAAGGTATTAGAAGTTTTACTCCATGAGTGAGAGACTGTGGCAGCTGGACTTCTCAATTTTTTCAGTATTAACTTTATTAGTATCTTAACTTTTCATGATATTATATTAGACTGCCAAAAATTTGGAGTATCTTTCCTTCTCCTACTTGCCATGTTTATTCAATGTATAACAGTTCTTCCCGCTTACTAACCAAAATGAATGGTCCATTCCTTTGTTCTCCTACCCTCTTCCCCACAGAATTTTTTTCGCATTTTTAAACAGTTTAGGAAAGAAATTCTGACTTACATATTTACTACTCTGAATGAAAAAATAATTTTAAAGAATCATGAAAATTAAGTGCTTTCTTCAGTAAATATCATGAGTATTGCCAGGAATTCAGGCACTTAAAAGTGATGAGAAAGTACTTTTACATCTCCAAAAACAGGTCTGTGTCTTTGAAAGGAAGTAAGAGACAGGTGAGAGACACTCCTTGTTTTTGTCTCTGTGGCTTGTGAATTGTATCTGACTGGCTGAGATTTCCAGTAAAATTTAATAATGGAAGGAAGTTGTGATATTGCTTCAGTAGGTGAAATTACTTCTAGGATGACATTAAGCCTAAAAATGGCCTTATTCTTTATAAAAGAATAACACCATAAGCTGTAATAAGTTTCTGTCCCTAGAACATTTTTTACTGTCCCAGCATTGCTTCTTTGATGTGTATCTGCCCCTGCAGAAAGGTGGTGTTGCTTTATAAGAGACAGTCTTGTGGACGGACTTTAACCAGCTGCAGTATTGTTTAGCTTGAATGATAATAGGCTTGTGCCAAGCCATTGGGACTGGGGGCAGAGTAAGGAGTGCTTCCACCAGCTGTCCATCTGCAATATCTTGAGAGGCAAGGTTGATGAAGAAGGAAAGGGAGGAGATGCTCCAGTTGCCAGAGCAGGGATTTCTCTTCAGTCTGTGGTGAAGACCATGGTGAGGGAGCTGCGCCCCTGCAGCCCATGGAGGTCCATGATGGAGCTGGCAGGTGTGTCCAAAGGAAGCTGTGACTCTGTGGGAAGCCCACAGATTTTCTGGCAGGGCATGTGACCCCCCTGGGGGACCCACACCGGGAAAGTATGTTCCTGAAGGACTGCGTGCTACGGAATGGACCCACAGTGTAGCAGTTCATGAAGAACTGCAGCCCATGGGAAGGACTAATGTTGAGAAAGTTAACAGAAGCCTGTTTCCCATGGGAGGGACCCCATGTTGGAGCTGTGAAAGCAGTTCTCCCCCTGAGGAGGAAGCAGTGGCAAAACCAACGTGTGATGAACTGACCATAAACCCTATTCCCTGTACCCCTACACTGCTGATGGGGAGAAGGTAGACAAACAGGACTAAAGTTGAGTCTGGGAAGGAGACGGGGTGGGGGGAAGGTATTTTTAAGATTTGGGTTTATTTCTCATTATTCTACTCTGATTTGGTTGGTAATAAATATAATTTATTTCTTGAAGTCCAATCTGTTTAGTCTGTGACAGTAATTGATGAATGATATCTCCCTGCCCTTAACTCAATCCACAAGCCTTTTGTAGTTTCTCTACCTCATCCTGCTGAGCAGGTTCGTGACAGAATGGCTTTAGAGGATACCTGGTATCCAGCCAAGGTCAAACCATCACATCAGGTATCTGTTAATTTCTGTCACAGACTTTAGTTCTATTTCCTGTTTTAAAATCTGAGTTTTCTGAGAAATCTGTCACTTTTCAAAGCGAATTTCTTGTTGTTTTAACACAAAATTGCATTATTAAATGGATTTCTACTTTGGTGTGAACACCAAGATTAAGCATTTTGCTTATTCAGCAGAAAAAACCTCCCACTACGCCTTAAATGTGGATTATTTTCCTGTGAACACGGTTATCATGATATTTTCATTCAGTTATTTGATAGGAACAGCTCAATGGCAAATGCAAAGGCACGTGTCCCACAGCATAGATAACAACATGTCATAGACAGCTCAGAAGTCTATTAATTTCACACACATATTGCCTCTCTTACCAAATATCTTCTTCAGAAAAAGAAATACACAGCAGTTCCCCACACTGAAATAAAACTTCTAACTGGAATCATTTGCAAAGGGAAACTAATGCTAACATCTATAAAGGCTTCAAAGTAAAATAAATATTGTTCTGAAAGGCATCTTATTTAGATAGGTTGGAGGATGGGGAGAAAAAAAAACAAAGTAAAAAATTAAATCATGAGTGAACTGAGAGTAGCAACAGAAAGGCTGTTTAAATGAATGCTACAGCACCTTTTCTTCCTCTTCAGTAATGTAAATGGTTTGTCTTATGTGCCTGGGGAATATTCTTTTCTCTACTGTTAATTACTATATTAATACACTTGAAATGTTTAGAAAGGAGGATAGGGAAGCGGCTTGAAATTATTTTCAATCAGGTCTTTTAATTCAGATGCTCCATTCTCTTCCAAGTTCCATCTTTCCTGCTCACACTTCTCCTCAATGTGTGCCTTTGCTGAGCATGCAAAAGGCAGAGAAGCTGTAGATTTATAGCACATTTAATTCTCAAGCCAAGTGGGGATCGATATTCAGGACACAAGGTCTGCCCTACCCTGATAACTGTAAACCTTCCATCTATCAGGGGACACCTCAGGGAAACTCACAAATCACAAAGTACTTGCTTATCCCCTCCTGGATTCTTCTCGATTCCTTGTTTAAGCTTAGCTGAGTACTCTATGCGACTCTTCTGTTGCTGTTCGACTTTTTAGGACTTAATGAGAAACCAGGAGAAACAAAGGACAAAGGAAACTTTGTCTTCCTTTGGTGAGTCTGGTAACACTCCAGTAGGCTTTGAGAAGGCTCAGTGGTTGGTTTGTTTCTTGTCTATACCTCTTTGCACAAAGCCAACATTTTCAGCCGTGACGGTCAAAATTGTTAGTGTGCCCTAATGATCCAGGAAGTGGATTAATGTGTCCAAACTATCTTTTTGTCCCATTCCCAGTACAGTCCAGCAGCCCTTACTGAAACTTCAGGCTGTAGCTGCCCACCTGAGGGCAGTCTTGGGAGACTGAAGGAAAGCCGCCCGCTCTAAATGGAATGGTGGTGCAAAAGATCTTCCAAAGCAGGGAATGAGATCCATGACGAACGCTATAAAAAGTATTTGAAAACATTCACTGAGGCCCTGTCCTTGGCCTTTGGATAAACCTCAAAACATTCATGGAGCTGCACTGACCAGTAGTTAAATAAGTTAAAGGGAAAGAGAAGCTAAGTGTGATAACAAGGCAGGGAGGGGCAGTAGCATTGCCAGCTGGGGCCCAGATCCACAATACAGCAACAGGCAAGAACAGAACACCCATCTCGTGATGGAAGCCAGTGTACAAACAGTACAGTAAAGCCTCAGCAAGTCCTTAGTGAAGACACAGATTAGATGTCAAGCAGAAACCCTAGCTTGTAGGGTTTCTGTCAGCACCTTTCCAGCTCCACTTCACCAGAAGCTCTAGATTAGTTTTAAGCCTAATCTGAGTGATCTCCTAGAGATGTAAACTGCTAGTGGAGAATTTTTTTGCTACCTACTTTTCCATCCCCATTCCACCTGGAATTCTAGTCTTTTTTCCTCAAACCTCAATCTTGAATTTAGATCCCGACTAAGACTTAAATCATAAGACAAGCTATGACCCAGAAGTTGCTGGGGAGAATTCCTGATGCAATCTAGTCCTGACTTTGGCAACTGCCTTGCAACCCCACTGCATTTAGAACTTTTGTGTTTTATCTCACTATTGATGTTAATGCTAACACCCAAAGACTTCAGGTGAGCTGAAGCTTAATCCAAAACCCGCTCCCATAAACTAGAGGAAGAAGTCAGAGAGCATTCTTAGTAGATCTCACCCTTCTCCCGGCATCCCTTTTTCAGTCTCAGTGTAACGGTAACTCCAGGTTTTGTCTCTCTCTGACCCCTAGGCATAATCCTAAAGCTAATCCTGCCCCTAAGCCCCAGGGTAGAATGAAAATAGCCATATCCTTGAGGAAGCTGCTGTCAGGGAAGAATTCTTGGGGTAGCCCACTTTCTTTTTTTAGTGCTTTGCAGCCCTACCTTTCTTCACCTAAATTTTGTCTCCTGGCTCACTGCTCCTGAGACACTTTTTATGACTTTCAGGAACTTATCCTTTCTGACTATTCCAATTTTATTCAGTATTTGTCCACTACATTTCTTTATTCTGTTCCTTAGATAGATATCAAGTGTATCAGAGAGCAACAGTGACGCTAGGTGGGAGCTCTGCCCAAAGCCCACTGTGTCCCACTGCAGGCGCCCTGGTGGCCTGTGCAGCACAATGGACAGTGCAGTGCCCTTTCAGGGTGCCAAGCTGTCACCTGAGGGCAGCGCGCGTCCGCAGCAGCAAAGGAGCAGGAGGGATCTCTCGTGTGGGGCTCAGCAGGCTTTAATACCAAGCGTTCCACGCGCTCTCACGGCTTGCAGGGGCGTTTCTGAACAGGGGGAGGGCGAGCTCACAAACCAATGGGAGAGGGGCACAAGGGCGGACTCAGGGAGAACTGACAATGGAACAGCCAACAGGGAGGATACAGAGGAGGGATTAGGGAGCAGGAACCAATAGCACATCAAACAGGGGAGAACCTTCCAGAGGGAAGGGAGTGCCATGGAGGGATTGACAGGGACTCTCCGCCCAAGGGGCGGGAGAGAGGGAGGAGAGGGATAAGGAATCTCCGCCTAGTAGGCGGAGGAAGGGGCATGACCAAGTGGAGGGGAGGAACATAATTCAGGGGAGTGGCAACCATGGAAACTTGGGGTACAGAGTGACAACTTACAACTACAGAAGGGGCTTACACAGAACTCAAAGGGAAGAACTTGAACCCACCCGAAAAAACCTTCTATAAATCATTCCCCAGCTTGCTCCCAAGCTGGGGTACTACAACACAACAGTAACCTAAGAACCACATCTGGGTCTTCAGTCTTTCTCCTTACTGTAGTTGCCCATCTGTTCTCTTTCTTTTGTAACATGTGCTCCTGATTGATAGATTCATCACTGATGCACTTATTTAATGCAATATCTTTGTCCTTTTATCAAGCATGTATGCAAATTGTGGCCATGAACATCACTCTGTTTGGTTAAAGAGACACTTAGAGTGTCAATGAACTTAATATACATGCACAAGTATTTGCACATCTGTTGAATCTTAATAAAAGAGATCAGTATTTGATCCAAGGCAAGTTAAACCTTGGATCTTAATTTTGGGGTTTGTGCAAATATGACCCTACTGTGATGCTGCAATCTAGATTCTTAAAGACTTATGCTTAGATTCAGGTGCTTAAGTAACTGACCTTCAATTTTAACAAAGTTTATTTCCTTAATTTTTGTGATTAAAAGCTTGAATCCTTGAACTTTAAAAGTCATGATAACAAAAGATACATTAAGTATACCTTCTTCTTCTTTATTTCATTCTGTAGGAGCTAATAATTAGTAAATTATTCTCTTATTTGCAAATTCAGAGGTAGCAATATTGGAAGAATCCATCAACATAAAAAGTTTATCATTAACATCTCTTTAATTCTTTGGGATATAAACCTCCTAATAGAGTTCTTACATGCTTTTACCTTAGTTACAGAAGTTCAGAGACAGTTTTCATTTTGTCCTCTGGCACAAGGACGTATGTTGGTAGTAAGGGTTTCCTTAATACTTGCAGGTCCCATTATGGGGTGAATTCACTGCCCTTCTAATTCTGACTTTGGTTCTGAGACACTAAATGATGAAGCTTTTTTCTCTCTGAAAATAAAACATTACTATATTTAATTTTGGTACTTTCTGTAACTGTCTCCTGGCAAGCCTCTGTGTAGTCTGTCCCAGTTCACTTAGGGAAAGCAACCTACTATTAGTCTAGATTGCTTTTCTAAATCCCCATCTGGAACATGCACTCTTTGCACACTTTGAGGTCTCACCTGTCTAACTGCTTGGGGGAAAAAAAAAAAAGACTTTTATTTTAATTTCCCTTTATAAGCCACATAATAATTATGATCAAAAAGGTCACTAGTTACAGCTAGATTCAGTTATTCTTGAGGTTTTTCACCTTTTAAAAAAATATTTTTTTTCTTTGGGTTAAAGAAAAATAGGGTTAAATTGATTCAGCTCTGTTTCTGGAAAGGTTTCTGGAAATGACAGTTTTTAGCATTTATTTCTTTGGTATATTTAATCAGCTTTAAGAAAGTTCAGAAGTTCTCAAACTTTTCTATTTGGTTCCTATCTAATTGAGTCAAACACAAGGTCATGTTGTCCTGGATTTTTTACATAATTTCTATCTAATTAGTTTCCTTTAAAAGTGAAAAAACAAATGAAATTTCTTAGGAAGACTATTACTTCCTAACCTTCATGCCAACAACTAGAAAAATGGAAACATTTATTCAGAAGGAAGAAGAGATCCCTCCAAGAAATTTGGATAATACCCATAATCTTTCTGCTAGAAGTATAGATGAGATCAACTGGCTTTAAACAGGGAGAAGAACAGAAGGAAGATATTTGGTGAGTTTGCCAAGACTTGTAATGACTATACAGACAACTAGTAAATACAGAATATGCCCCACAGTTAAAATGCAATCCATGTCCAGTTGATGACTGATAATGAATGGGAGAAGCCAGGAGGCCCTTATTTCTCAACACCTTTATCAGTGACCTGTGTGATGACACAGATTGCTCTGCAACAAATGGCAGAGCTTCAGATCAAAGTGATCTTGCAATACTAGAGGATTAGGCCAGCAGAAAATCCATAAAGCTCAAGAGAGAAAGTGAACATTTCTGTATGAGAGGCATAAAACCCCCAAATGTACTGATGCTACCAAATGGGATACATCTGACTGAATAGCAGCCCACAGACAGGACCCATGTATTAAGGTGAAAAACAAGCTGAATATAAACCAAGAGTGTGAAAGGCAACCACAGCTGTGGAACTGTTAGTAGAAATGTGACTAGCAGAAAAAAGGACTATATTACACTGCTCTTCTTAGAGGTAGTGACATAACATTTAGGACAAGCTAACCAATATTTGGTTCCCTAGTTCAAGAAAAATGTTGAGAAACTGGACAGGATCCAGCAGAAGGCTACTAAGACAATCAGGAATTATGAGAACATAGCAAATTAGGAGGTAAATTGTTTAGTCTGGCAAAGAAAAGTCTGCAGGATCTTTATTTATCTGAATGCGCATTTAAAAGTGGATGGAGCCAAACTACTTTTCTAGAGTTAAAGTACTGCGGTAGTGGCAGGTTCCTGAAAGAGGATTGTGGACCCTTTGTCCTCAAAACTTTTTTAGACCCAGCTAGACAAAGAACATCTATTCTAGTGTTGGATATGGTCACATTTAAAGGGAAAGGCTGGATGAGAGGTTTGCAGAGGTCCCTTCCAGTCAGCATTTCTAATATTCTATTGTTGGTCAAATAACTTGGATTGTGAGAAATGTACATTTTAAACGAATAACATGCAAAGTATACTAAATGACTCCTAAAACTGCAAATCATTTCATTTATATTTTCCTTAATTAAGATTCTTCAGAAAGAATTTATGAACTATCAATGCACTTATTTCCATTTTTCTGGGCTTACTAGAAATGACATAAACATTTCGAAATCCAGCCTGCGATTTAAAACAGAAAGCACAGGTTTTGCACACAAGATATACTGCAGGAGGAGTACTACTAAGGTTTAAACTTTTTGATGTGGAAGAAAAATGATCTGCATGATGAGAAAATGGGGATGGATGTAGTTTGTCTCTATTAAGATTACATGATGGACATTCAAATAGCCCATAGGTAACTAACTCCTATGGACTTTCAGTGAAACTTAAGTTTCTAAATGCTACTCTTCCCTTTGAAATTCTGGCATGGATTTCAGCTCCAGAATCCCTGAGTTCATTTTGTCAACATACTTGGAAGGAAAAAGTTACTTTAAATTTATTATCCTTTGAAAAGTAATTGTCAAAAACTATTAAAGAACATTGGAACTATGCTGAGCCAGGAGAAAAAGTCCTGAAGAGCTATTCTTCCAACTCTGCCCAAATAGACTGAAAATGATATAGAATCATAGAAACTAAACTGATGTTCCATCTGCTACCCTCAAAAGAGAGAAAAAAAGATTTATTTGACCCAAATCTAGTGAGAGATTCACTCTTGTAAGCCTCTGAGAATAGAAGTAAAAAAGATTTTGAAAGGTTTAATGTTTCAATGTTTCTTCTTTGTCTTCTTAGATTCTTGGAATTGAAATCTTTTTTTTTTCTTTCTCTGAAACTTGAGAAAGATACATACAATGTACATGTTTGTTCTTTCCATGAGAAATTAATTCCTTGTACATTTGCTTTCTGGAAATGATGGAAATAAGTTCAAAATATTTCAAAACCTTTTTCATCCTCCTTCATTGTTGTTAAAATGTCTTTCATATTTCATCCACTTCTGTAACCTCTATGGAACTATAGTGCAAGGTCTTGCAACTGGGTGGAGGCAACCCCAATATCAATACCAGTTGGGAGATGAAGGGTTTAAAAGCACCCCTGCAGAGAAGGACACCAGGGTGCTGGTACATAAAAATCCTGGATATAAACTGGCAATGTGCATGACCATGCAAAGCCCAGAAAGAGAAACATATCCTGGGCTTCATCCAAAACAGCATGACCAGCATGTCAAAGGAGGTGATTCTTCCCTGTATTCCACTCTCACGAGTCCCCACCTGGAGTATTGCATCTAGCTCAGGGGTCCTCAGTACAAGAAAGATATGGACCTGTTGGAGTGGGTTCAAAGGAGTGCTACAAAAATGATCAGAGGAA
Organism: Mystacornis crossleyi; assembly: GCA_013400655.1. Lineage (NCBI taxonomy): Eukaryota > Metazoa > Chordata > Aves > Passeriformes > Timaliidae > Mystacornis > Mystacornis crossleyi. The sequence continues at coordinate 49,892 of VYZQ01015524.1, read as the reverse complement.
TGGAACATCCTTCCTATGAGGACAGGCTAGGAGAGTAGGGGTTTTCAGCTTTGAGAAGAGAAAATTCTGGGGAGACCTTACTCTAGTCTTTCAATATTTAAAAGGTGCTTATAAGAAAGATGTAGACAAACATTTTAGCAGGTCCTGCTGTGATACAAGTGGTAATGGTTTTGAACTAAAAGAGGGTAGATTCAACCTAGGCATAAGCAAGAAATTTTTTACTGTGAGGGTGGTGAAACACTGGAACAGGTTGTCCAGAGAGGTGGTAGATGCCCCATGCCTGGCAACATTTAAGGTCAGGCTGGATGGTGCTGTTAGCAACATGGCCTAGTGGAAGATGTCCCTGCTTATTGCCAGGGGGTTTCACTACAATCCTATGATCCTAAATGCCAAGAAAAAGAACCCTCACAAGAGCATCGATTCATAAGACTAAATACAGAGTAGAGTCTTGACTAAAAGTAGTGAATATTAAACCTTCATTTGTGGAAATAAAATTCTGATAGTTGTCTTAAATACATTCTGAATTCTAGTTTCCTAGACAGCGGCTTTCCTGTCATCACTTTTCCAAATACTCTTTGAGACTAGTGTCAGAAAAGTGCATGCAAAAACTGAACATGCATTCACAGAAGCAGTATCTAATAGGTTAAAAACTTAGATAATTTCAATACCTTATGTTAGTAGCCTATGTTTAAATATCTGATGTTACCAGATTATGTGCAAATTCAAGTACTGTTCTCACCTGCATTATTTTGAATTCATTCCATGTTCAACAGTCATCCGTAGTATCTTTTTGTAGAATGAAGCCTTTATATTCTTTGATGGTGTAACTTTACTAGGACAGAAAATAAGCCTTATTCCATGTGGTTTTTGCAGAGACTGAGCTGTGTGAATAGGAAAGATGAAGAGAGAGGGGTTAGGTAAATAATTAACCTTTGAAAATAACTCTTGCTCTTGGAGTGTGCATATCAATATGAGATAATTACCACATTTTATTCACTGTTGGCTGAAGATCACCATAGGTAATTTAAACAGTGAGCTCACATTTGCATACTGTACAGGCAGCAGGTTTTTTTAAATCCTTGCTGAGAAGAGGCCAAAATCTTTGTGTATCTAGTTGAGATTCACCAATTGCGTTTAATTTTCCTGATTCTAGGGAAATTTTTTCCTCATTAATATGTTCTTATATTCTTTTAAAAGGTATTACTAATACTTTGACCTGAACTGAACTGATTGACCTCTGATCCGATCAAATCTAGTCAGAATTGGAAGAAAACATTATCTATATTCTGGCAGAATCTTAATGAAGTTTCCCAAAACCTGAGTTTGTTTGGATTATTGTTCACCCTGGATCTGATTTTCTAGTCAGCTACCCAGGCTA
>VYZQ01015524.1:0-47800 GCA_013400655.1 Mystacornis crossleyi | reverse complement strand
AGGAATGGAACATCCTTCCTATGAGGACAGGCTAGGAGAGTAGGGGTTTTCAGCTTTGAGAAGAGAAAATTCTGGGGAGACCTTACTCTAGTCTTTCAATATTTAAAAGGTGCTTATAAGAAAGATGTAGACAAACATTTTAGCAGGTCCTGCTGTGATACAAGTGGTAATGGTTTTGAACTAAAAGAGGGTAGATTCAACCTAGGCATAAGCAAGAAATTTTTTACTGTGAGGGTGGTGAAACACTGGAACAGGTTGTCCAGAGAGGTGGTAGATGCCCCATGCCTGGCAACATTTAAGGTCAGGCTGGATGGTGCTGTTAGCAACATGGCCTAGTGGAAGATGTCCCTGCTTATTGCCAGGGGGTTTCACTACAATCCTATGATCCTAAATGCCAAGAAAAAGAACCCTCACAAGAGCATCGATTCATAAGACTAAATACAGAGTAGAGTCTTGACTAAAAGTAGTGAATATTAAACCTTCATTTGTGGAAATAAAATTCTGATAGTTGTCTTAAATACATTCTGAATTCTAGTTTCCTAGACAGCGGCTTTCCTGTCATCACTTTTCCAAATACTCTTTGAGACTAGTGTCAGAAAAGTGCATGCAAAAACTGAACATGCATTCACAGAAGCAGTATCTAATAGGTTAAAAACTTAGATAATTTCAATACCTTATGTTAGTAGCCTATGTTTAAATATCTGATGTTACCAGATTATGTGCAAATTCAAGTACTGTTCTCACCTGCATTATTTTGAATTCATTCCATGTTCAACAGTCATCCGTAGTATCTTTTTGTAGAATGAAGCCTTTATATTCTTTGATGGTGTAACTTTACTAGGACAGAAAATAAGCCTTATTCCATGTGGTTTTTGCAGAGACTGAGCTGTGTGAATAGGAAAGATGAAGAGAGAGGGGTTAGGTAAATAATTAACCTTTGAAAATAACTCTTGCTCTTGGAGTGTGCATATCAATATGAGATAATTACCACATTTTATTCACTGTTGGCTGAAGATCACCATAGGTAATTTAAACAGTGAGCTCACATTTGCATACTGTACAGGCAGCAGGTTTTTTTAAATCCTTGCTGAGAAGAGGCCAAAATCTTTGTGTATCTAGTTGAGATTCACCAATTGCGTTTAATTTTCCTGATTCTAGGGAAATTTTTTCCTCATTAATATGTTCTTATATTCTTTTAAAAGGTATTACTAATACTTTGACCTGAACTGAACTGATTGACCTCTGATCCGATCAAATCTAGTCAGAATTGGAAGAAAACATTATCTATATTCTGGCAGACTCTTAATGAAGTTTCCCAAAACCTGAGTTTGTTTGGATTATTGTTCACCCTGGATCTGATTTTCTAGTCAGCTACCCAGGCTATTTTTTAAAGTAAATTCCTTTTGAATGAGTCCAGATCAAATCTGGTTGTGTATGTGGCACAGTTCAGCAGTCCAAGTGTGGAAGTTTGAAGACAATCACAGGACAGTTTCAAATACAAATGAATAGAAATGTTCTGAAAAGATTTTATTTTCCCCTTCAGTTATATGCAAAGGCAAGTGACTAGGAAACATTTATATCATGAAGCAGATGATGTCTGAGGAATTTGAGCTCCTTTGTGGTATGCCAGGGCCTGTCAGAATAGTAACTGGAAGAGGCATTTTTTCTGCTTTTTCACAAGAAGAATTGATCCACTTTAGGTTAATTATGAGGAAGAGTGGGAAAATAATTTTCAGAGTATAGAAATCCATTTCTGTTCCCAAGTAATTTTGTCACAGACAGTAGGTCTGTAAGCCAATGGTATAAATTTCACTTCAGATTTTAATTACAGTGAATTTTCTTAAGAAGCACCTCCAAGTGAATGAGAATTTTAAAAAATCCTCTTCGTGCTGAGCCTTAGCAAAATAAACTGAGTTTATCTCACAGACTTCCTCAGCATTGTCAGACTCTTGAGCCTGTGAGCCAGGCAGCAATATGTGAGAAATGATCCAACAGTAGATACTTTGGTTTTTATTGCCTACCAGTGTGCATTGGCATCCTTCCTTTGACTGACAAATAGTAACATCCCTTTCTCCATAAAAGCTGCAGTTTTGTTTTATTTATTTAGGTTTCAAGCCAATACTGCAGTTTCATTATGTGTTAGTGATTGCTTGTAAGCAGTTAAGTGAATTTTGTGTATTTACCCTGACAAGGATGAAATTATTAAGTGACTGAATTTAAACCTTTAATATGGCCAGGACTCATTTTATTTGTCCTGAAAATCATGTAAAATACAACATTCTGCTGCTTTTGAAAACATAAAAATTGCCTTTATGTGGGGGTGAAGAGATTAAATATAACTTAAAAATATGATAACTGGTCTCTAGTGAAGTTCCATTCATCTGGCCTGCACAGATTCTTTTTGGCAGCTGATGCTCCTTGTAGCTGCCTTTTGTTTATTGCCTATGGGTCTTCATTCTGTTGTCAAATGTTAAAATGTTTCTTTTTGTTAACTTTGATAGCCAGCAAGGGAGATTAAAAGTCTTTGTCATCTAAAAAAGTAGCACAGTTATCTGGTCATTATGCCCTGTGTCAAGCTGTCTTGCTTATTTTGGCACTTCCTGTCCAGTGGGGTCAGACATCTGTACTATCTTTGGGATATGGGCTGTTTTTTTAGGCATGCTTATTTTGGCTCTGGNACTGTCTTTATCTCAAACCATGAGAACTAGGTACACTTATTTGTAAAATTATTTTTCAATAAATAAATTATTTAACTGTACAACGCTGTACTTTTCTGTACTTTTCAGAGCTGTACCAGTGGGATCAGGGAGAGAATTGGGAGGCTAAAAGCTGGAGAACTCGTGAGTTGAGATAAAGACAGTTTATTAAAAAGAAAAAGATGCACATACAAGAAAACCGAAACAAGGAATTAATTCACTGCTTCCCATGGGCAGGTAGGTGTTCAGCCATCTCCAGGGGAGCAGGGCCTGATCATGTGCAATAGTGATGTGGGAAGACAACTTCCATCACTCCCAACATACTCCAAATGTGAGCACTTTACCTTCCTTGCTACTAGTAAGACATAAAGTAACCCAAATAACATCTTCCTAATTTAGACCTTCCTTGTCTTAAGAAAATACCAAATGCTGTCACTCAGGGGAATACTCTCTAAAGGTAATTTAAATTAACAGCTTGTATTTCAGAAACCATAGAAGTGATGTGAACTTCCATATGGGACTCATGGCAAATATATAGCAGACCAATCCAAAATTTCATCTGTCTGTTTGCCTTAAGCTCTCTGATTGTATTTCTCTCTATCCCAAACTCAAATTTTCCAGTGGTGTTAAGTAGGAGAAAGAGAGGCTTTTAGGAAAGAAGAAAGGACTGAAAACCTGTAAGTCATTCTGGAAAGAATTTATTTACATAATCACACTTGTTAAGGATAAATAAAGCAAAATATTGCCACAAGAGAAAAAACAAAACAAGGTAAGAAAAGCCTATAATTTCTAATATATAAGTGAACATGTTCATTCTGCATGTCACACATGCTTTTAGATTCTCTAACAACCATTATATTTTGTGTTTTTTAATTCAAAACAGAACAACATAAAGACTACAATAAACAAAACCTCACAGCAACTCAGGAAGGATTTCATTCTTACTCTAATTACAAGATTTTTAAAAATGTAGTGCTAGGGCTGAAAACCAGACTTAATATGCTTTGAGTAGTTAGCTAGTGATTCCATTTTAGATGTCCTTGCAGTTTTCTAGCTTCATAGTGGACAATGCAGGAATTATTTTTGTTAGCAAAGCACCAGGAATTTTAGAAACAGATTTCAATGTTAATGTGTTTAGGGCAGCAAAACCAAAAGGTGGTAGAAAATATGTACTCCAGAAAACTTACACTCTCAAATGGAAGAGAAATATAAGGCAATAACTTAAAAACTTCAGGGTTTTTTTTTTTTTTGTTGTGTGTTTTTTTTTGGTTAGTTTTTTTTTGTTTGGTTTTTTTTGGGGGNAGCAGGTCAGAGGAACACAGTGCTGCTCTCCTGGGTATCTTCTTCCCTTTTTTGTTTTTTTGGTTTTTTGTTTTTTTTTTTTTTGAGTGAAGGACTTCTAGCTGAATGAATACCACTGCAGGAAGTAATGACATGGCTTATAAATGAAAGCCTTTCACATGTAAGTGAAACCCCATAATTTATTTTCTAATTTAAAATGTGTCTGCTTAGAATTTTTATTGTGAAAAATACTTAATTTTGAAAGAAAGTTAAAATAGCCCCCTAAAACTTTTGGCCAAAACGAAAATAATCATAAGTAATTACTCTTATCTTCCTCGAGGAAAAAAAAACAAACCCTCACATGCTGGCTAGCTTTACTCATTAAGAAAGAATAAAGATAAAACAGCTTTGCCAGACAAGTCACTGGTAGAGATGGGTCTTGAACAAATCTCCTTAAAGTCCTACTGTATAAAAATAAAGAGACAAAAAATGTGCTGGGCAATCTTTCCAAGATTTTTCTGCTACTAGAGACAGTGCTTAAACAATTATCCTCCTCCCAGAAGAAGCTTCCTCAGCACTTTAAGGAAAAGTCAGGCATTTTTCAAAGATACTCTTAGTAGTCCTGATAATTTTTGGATAATTAAAGAATACCTGCCCAAGACTATGACTCTTAATATCTTTTAAAATTACGAAGTTAGTGCTGCATGGACAAGACCTATAATGTTTAAATAAACAATAAAAATACACTAATCTTCTGCATTAAAATGGTTTGCAATTTTATTTGGATTGTTGTTCCATAAGGTACAATGGACTGAAGGGTTAATAGTTTAGAAAGTCTTCTCACAGAGGTACGTCTTTTTCAGTTTGATTGTCCCATGTAAAAATGTCACTGGAATGAAAAGCTTTGTGATAAACCAAGTTAACACTGTGGACACTGTTCAAAACATAACACTTTTATTTAATCACCATATGTTTTTACAAATTTTGAAGTGTGAATAGAGGTTGGCAAAGAAGGGAGTGACTTTTCTTTGTCTAAGGCAAAAGGGTTTTTCTGTGATGATATCTAGAGCTTTGAGAAAGAAATAGAAAAAGTATTTCAAAAAAGGCCAAGCTAAGTATTATTCTATGCTTCATAATGTATTCCAAAGAGGGAGGCGTGGAGGCACTGATTGTTGTGTATAACACACTACATACATGTCAAAGTACTATCAAAGACCTTGTAATACTTGTGACTAAAAAGATGTGACTTATGGATTGTGACATAATGTCCTTTCGTCTTTTTTTCTTCTTGAAAGAAGTAACTGGGAAAACTCAGAAAGCAGTACATGCATTCACTTTGCAAAAGCCTGTATGTTAGATGTGCCTGCCTGTATGCTGCAGATCTATTGCGCGAGGCTTAGAGAAAAAGAAGCGATCACGGTATATGGTGAAAAAAGACCAAGGAATACAAAATAAGACATTTTGCACACACTTATGCCATATAAGTTCTCTCCCGAGGAGGGAGAGAAAGAAATTTTACTAAAAAACGTTCCATTTGACTTTGACTGAAGAACGGCTTTTGAAGTTAACTCTAGCTAGAGCCATGTGTTGATAAAGGGGACTAAAAGACTAGTTATACCTGCTTGTGTCCTTTTCAACTGACTGATTTCTTTGGGATTTGGAAGACCATTGTTCCTTTCTATTTCAGTAGACAGATGGACAATGGAAGGAATGCAAAGAATACATCGCACTTTGACTTCAGTGTGCCCCTCTCAAAGGTAGACTGGAGGGTCAAAAGGATGGAAATCATCCAGCAATCCAAGAAATGAAATACGGTCTATTGACTTGGGCAAAGGAAGAGTCTTTCACGTCAGGAGTAAGGAGGAAATGCAGGAAATCATGCAGGAAAACTACAATTTTTAATTATGTAGTCTTTTCTCCGATTTCTTTTCAGGTTGCACAAAAGCACTAAGCAATTTTTAGGGAGTTTGGTCAAATCACATGTAATTTTACAAATGTAAATTCTAATACTTCCAGTCATTTTAGTACTTCTATAATTTCTAATTCCATTCCATACTTTTTAAAGGTGACACAACCAGGGGCTCTGTTACCCAAGATGTTTGATTACACTTTTTCCTCTACTGTTTCCTGCCTCTCTTATTTCATTATTTCTTTAGTTTTTCACCTCTTCACCTTCAGCAGATGTGTTCACTGTTTTCCACAATAACTCCCTTTTTCTTTACAGTTTCCCAAGTGCAAAGCACATCAGCATAAACTCATACTTGTCACTGACAGATCATTTAGATGCAGGAACCAGTACCAAAGAGACAGAAAATATAAGAAGCATGATATTTTTTTCAGATTTTGCATCTTCAATAAAGGACAAAACAACTTCAATGTACAAAAATGTACTTCAAAAAGGACTGATTTATTATTTCCCAATAAGGATATAGAAAAGACTCATGTTTCCTGCCTTTTCTCTTTATTTTGGCCTCGCCCAATTTTTCTGCATGCCATGTTATTGCATTTATGGTGCTTTATAAAGTGACATTCAAACAGAAGAAAGGGGAAAGATGGAGAATGCTCTTAACCTAGGCTTTATGAAATCTCTTCAGTTAAGAGGGAACAGATGATACAGTAATGCTTCTTAATAATTTGAAGCTGTCCAACATGCATTAGCTGAGTTAATTTTAATGGATTTAACTCCTCTTTCCTTTTCTCACTTCCTGAGACCTCAACAGCTTATTTGAGCTGAATATGAATCAGGAAAATGTGAATGAAACTTCTTTGCTCATAGCAGTGAGGTTTTTAATTTAAATACTTTACACTAGTGAGAGGACATATCTGAGGACATAATGTTTGACAGTAATCTATCACTATTTACATCAGGCATTCTGCCTTCACCAGTGACTTGGTACTTCAGAGGAAGGTGAATTACTTCCCCGTAAGAAAAATAATGTCCTCCATTTCGGAAAATGTTCCATTTTAAGCATTCTTCCTATTGTTCCAGCTAAAACTAGTCCTAAATCGTAAGCTTTTTACCTGCATATTGAGCTCTTAACAGAGTCACATTCATGCCAGTCCATAAATTTTGCTGAAATTGATCCTTATTTGCACTGCCTCGTGTACTTTTCCCCTTTTTTTTCTTTTTTTAATTGTTTTTTTTTCTTTTTTTTGTTTGTTTTTTAATAAAGGCATTAGGAGGTTTGCTAATTTGTTGCTTGCTACTTACCTCCTTCATTGTCAAGAAAGAAACCCATTCTATCCATCTTGAAGGACTTCAGTACTAAATAACGAACATCTTTGTCAAGTAAAGCAGTCTTTTTACTGGTTTCATGATAATCCTCTTATAAACCTGAAATGACCTCTTTGTCTTTTGGAGGACCAGGGTTAAAAGAAGATGACAGAACAGGTTTACCAATGTCCTTCACAAGGATTTCATATGCCTTCACAACAGCTCGATAAACTCTATTATTTCTAATAGGATTATTCCTGGTCTCAATGGCAGCAAAGCAGGGAGTTACCTAATTCGATAATAGGACATTTAAGACTTTACAAAAGGTGTTTTTCTTTCATAACAAGTATTGATGCCATACAGACATGGAAGAGAGAGGGATAGTCCAGTATATGAGCGTGCTAGACCTCTACCTCAGTTTTATTCCTGCCTTGTCAATGTTTAGTGCTCTTTGGTGTGACACATTGCCTTTCTTTATCTCTTTCCCAATTTATAGTATTAGAACTCTTTTTTTTTTCCAATTGCTTTGAAAGGCATTAATCAAAAGTGACTACTGAGAGCAATACTGTGTGTCTAATTGTAATGATACAAAAATTTTAGGAAATCAAAAGTTTATAATTCAGGGATTATGGGGAATTAAGTGCCATCATCAAATGGCGCTGTTCAGATTAGGAATTGCTGCATAATAACTTAATTTAGATTTTTGGGGACGTGGTTAGGTCCATAAGTTTTTTGTTTGTTAGATGAAATAAGAAATTCTAATTTTCACAATAGTTTTTGTTGCACTTGGAGATTAAACTTAAATTATAAAAGGAAATATATTCTAAAAAGTCAGCAAAAAGAGGTTTACAGTTGTAAAATAGGCAAATTATCTTAGCTTCAAGGTCTAGGAAAAGTTTATATTGTAGTTAAGGCCCAGTTTTAAAGGTTTCAAGCCAATTTTTACAGGATCTGTAGAAACTCAACAATTCTGAAGCTCATGTTACTTCTGAAAATTTAAAAACTCGATGCCTTGGGAACAAAAGCTGTGTGCTTAAAATGCCACCTTCTCTTGTGTCTCTGCCCCCATCATAACCTTAGTCCACAATTGCACCAGTCTTCTTGATGAACTTTATAGTTTGATCTGGAAAGCTTGCTTCTGGACAGAGCATGCAGTGCTGTGACTCTTTACCCACAAAGTTATTTGCTCTTTCATCTAGAATTGACTGAAATGGGATTGAAAGGACTAAAGATGACAGGCACTAATTAATTAGCACCTGTTTATTAGAGAGAAACTTGTTCACAGTATATTAGTTAGAGGTTCACAAATTATGATGAATAGCTTAAAACATCACTGTCTTTTAACTTGGGCTAGGTTTTAAGCAGTTGTTTAGGTGTCAAAACGAACACCATGTCATCAGTTGTAGATTAATATAGTAAGCTGAAATGGCCATTCAAAGTTTTGAAGCAAGTCACCCTACCTGTGGCCTTTCAGAGTGCTGCTGAACTGTGTATGATCTCTGTGTATGCATAGGATTGCAGTGTTAATGAATGTCAATGTTACAGGAATGCATGAAATAAAAAACAATGTGGAAAACCCCTACAACAAAACTGATGATCTTCCTTCTGCTTTGTCATTTCTCTAGCCAACTGAAATATAAACAAAATCTGCAATGATCTGATAGCTCTTTGTAGGCTATTCAGAATGAGATTGAAGACTAAAGTAAAATTCTAATGAGATGAACGACCTAACTCCACCATGGGAAAAAACTTGAACAATCAAATATAAAGCCCCAGAATCCAGTAACAACAAAAAAATCTCCCCAGGAAGGTAATGTCTGGCAACTGTGTTTAAAGTCAAAGTTTATTGCTCTCAGATGATCCAATTCAGTGTAACCCTATGTACTTTAGAGGAGATATGTCATTTTACCCATTTCAAGAATATCGCATACTGCTTCTCTGAAACTGTGCTGTCTTTTGTGATCATAATAAGGCAATATATGAAGTTTTACATGTTACCATGATGGATGTCTAGTTCCACACAGCAGATGCTGAACATCTGATGCATTAGATTTGCTAACTGTAGGACAGGAGGAGTTGCTACAGGATCTTTAAACCTTATAATAAATTTTCTGTCTCCGAGTCAGTTAGCTGTCAGATTTAGTTAGTCATGATAGCAATGGCCCATTGACTTTAAGAAGAACTTAGGAATTTTGTCTTTGGTAAACCTAGGAGATGCAGTGCTTGTCTTGAACAACGAAACAGCTTTCTTCTTTACGGTCTCACCAAAATAACAAATCCAGCCCATTCACTCTTCTGCTGATGGCATATATTCTCTATAAAGGAAATACATGGAGCTTCCAAAACAACTATCTATGTCTCTGCCTCCTTTTTACAAAAAAATTAATAGAAAGATCATATCTAAAGTTCTTGTAATTTATTTATTTTTGAGCTAAAATTGAATAGACTTTATTTGTGTATATCTAGCATAAATACCTACTTTACCTACATTTATTTACCTACATTACATACCAATGCAAGATAGGCAATGAAAACCATGAACATTGTTAAACAAAATTTTATATCAGTTAATTTAAACTACTGTATTTACTTTTCTTCCCTAATTTTGTTGAACATTTTTAGACTGTTTTAGTTCTTTTAAGATATGAGCCAGTAGATTCCGGAAACTAAATTCCTCAATTTAATCACAGAAGTACCAGGAAAACTAATGTTGACTCACATCTTTTAACTCACTACCTGTTGCTTCTATCCACAGACAGGCTGTTTTAATGCAAGGTGCAAGCTTGGCTTTGCAGATCACGAGATCTTAAACATTTATTTTGTGGTGTTAAGGAAATGCTTGTTTTGTCCATATTAAGGAGATTTAAACTCTGATGGCTTGTTAGGTTCAATCCTGATGGCTTTTTAGGTTCAGTCCTAAATTTTCAGTGGTCTGGGTTGGAACCAGGTGATCCTTAAGGTCCCTTCCAACCCAAAACATTCTATGACTATATGATTGTATGATTTATCTGACAGTTGAAGTATTTACTCTATTTTTTCCACTTCTGCTTGATTCTCTATTGTCCATAAAAGGCTGAGGTCATGCTCAAGCTTTTGTCTTACAGTAAGCAAGAGAAAGCTCTCTTCCTCTACACGCCTTATTATGAGAGGTATAAGCAAGCAGTACTCTGGGACTGACAATTCTATGTCAGACTGAATCAACATGGACTAAGAGGTTTCATGTTTAACTGTGTGAGGATGAAAGAGATTTACAAATTAATATAGAAACACATTTCTTCTATGCAATACCTTGAACTTTTTTTCCTTAGGCAGGAAAAAAAATACTGCAGAGGCTGAAGGAAGTGACTGACAGTATAGAATCACAGACTCAAAGAAAGGTTTGGGTTGGAAGGGACCTTAAAGATCATCTACATCCAACTTCTGCCACCATGATTAGGAATGCTACCCACTCGACCAGGTTCCTCAGGGCCCCATCCAATCTGGTCTTGAATACTGTTAGGGATGGAGAATCCACAGCTTCTCTGGGAAACCTGTTCCAGTACTTCACCACCCTCTGAGTGAAGAATTTCTTCCTAAAATATAATCTAAAACTACTCTTTTTCAGTTTAAAACCATTCCCCCTTCTCCTGTCACTACATGCCCTTGTAAAAAATCCCTCTTCAGATTTCTAGTAGGCCCACTTTAGGTACTGGAAAGATTAATTATCAAGACAAATAAACTTAGGATGCAGAGAACAAGACAAATATTAATAATTTAATACTTAGCTCATTGGAGAGCAATTGCATCACAAAAAAGTCTTTTATGACTGCCATCAGCACAGATGAAAACACAGACTACAGTGCATTGATTTCAGTTTCTGATTTAAAGATAGTGTAAGAGAAAATCAGACCCCACTAAGAATTCCCTGACATATCATCTGATCATTTATTGTTGCATCCTGCGAGGATGCTGCAAATGGGCTAGTGAAACCCAGAACCAAGAGGGTTCGCTGGTGGGATAGCCCTCAGCCAGGAACATCCCCCCAAGATAGGGTGAACTCCCAGGACACCTTGCCTTGACTGTTATAATCTATGGATCTTCTGTGTTTGAGATTGGTTCACTGTTCTCCACCCCTTTATTCCATGTTTGGATCACCTCTAGAAATTTCTTTTTGATTATACACCTCCTTGGCTCTTGCCCCTCAGTCCCCCCTTTTCTGTACTGCCGCTGGCCCCCTTACCTTTACTCTGTCCCCTGCCCTCACCCTGCTGGCTCTGATGCTCTGCCCACCCCTTCTTCCCCATATACAAACCTGTACCCTGCCCTCCACCTTGCTCTTTGTCCCAGGACTCTCCTCAATAAATCTTGTAGCTGGAACCCATAGGAAGACCCCTTCCCACCTCCTTTGCCGCCTGCCGTTGCCTATTCGTGTGTGTGTGCCTGTGCCCCGCTCCACCGGGAGTGTGTGCAGCTGTGCCTTCGTCTGGCCCTCCGTGCTGAAGCAGCTTCTCCCGGTTGGGGACCCTTCTGGAAGGCTATGGCACTCACCACCACCCCACGCCACGGCAACTTATTACAGCACAAATTATGTAACTAAAACACAAGAAGAAAGGATTGTTGTCTAAAGAATGCAGATTAAACTGGAAGCTTACTAAGCTGCATTCATCTAGTAGAGCTGTGCCACTTTGCACCGCAATCTTGCTCATGCTCTTTGCATAATTTCTATATTTTCAGTAGCAGGTCCTTCTGTGAGTAGGGTTTGCCTTTACAACTCATAGCAAGTGAAACGTCATTAATCCCATACTGTCACTATGACTGATTAGTATCTCTGAATATTCACTGCACTGCACACTGGGAATTATACATATTCATCTTCTGGCAAATATTTACCAAACCCATACAACACACCTTCATAAACATTTATCTCCTTTCCCTTGGAAAGGTAACCTTTCACATACGGTAATAGCATCTCACGCATTAATCCTCCATAAACAAAAATTATTTATAATTGTACAAAACTGTAATTATGCCAAGCAGTCTGGACATTTGCACACTGGTGAAGAGCGGCTCAGGGGCTTTGCTAGAGTGGAACCCCCTGTACCACTATCGTATGCTAATTGGACTCCTGAAAAGTTCAGGGAAATCATTCTGCATGCCAGCATTCATCTGCCAGGTAACAAGTGTGTGTCCCAGCAGGGAGCAAAAATGCTACCAAACACAGCATATACACCAACACATTCATACACAGCAACAGGACAAAGACCACAAGGAGGAAACTAGTCAAAGAATACACTAATTAATAAACTAAGAAAGCCACTTTAAGGAAATACAGAATTAAGGAAATAATGACCCTAAGGAAAAATGCAATCAGAAACCTCAATGGACCTACAGCAACTGGCTATTAGGTACAGCAGCAGCCAAGTATTTGAGTATAATAATTTCAGTACAAAAGGGTGGGTAGTAACTTTGGCTCCTCAAATCTCAATGCTTGACTGAAACTTCCATCAAGTCAATGAGTTGAATCAGGCTGCTAAGAGCAGCAACAATGGCTTTTCTTCTTAACCCAAGATCAGAATTTATTTTCTATAAAGCCAGATATCTCATTTTCTGTCTGTACTGGGGATATGTATTTGTCTTTGAGTGACTTCTTTCACACATGCCTAAATGGAATGTCCCCACAAGCATATTTCCTGTATTGCCAGATAACTCTTGTTTATTGCAGCATGTTTCTTCCTGTTACTTCCATCAGTCTTTCACTGTCCTGGCACTGCTTCCCAAATTCACACTGACTCCTGTAAAAGTACTTCATATGTTATATTGAAGCTGTCAAAGCGCTTGAGCAGATGCACAAACATAAGCACCAGAGCTGTCCCATCCTCTTTTGCTGGGCAGCTCATCAGAAGGTATAGGCTTTATTGACACCAGTTGTTCAGCTTGGCCCATCCAAGTAGTTACAGCTGGAGCCAGAAGGATACAAATGACCAAAGAGAATAATCTCCTAAATATCAGGGAAAAAACAAAAGCAACCTCTTTCACAGGTATTTCTTTTGCAGTCATATCCTCTAATGGCTTGTCTGTGGCTTCATTTTTAAGATATGAAAGAACAGTAAAGCAATTGTTCATGCTTTGTTGGATTTTGCTGAGTGAGGAGCATACTGTTAGAAAGAGCAGAGATTGCTAAAAGCAACAGTGAGGCAGGCAAGGTTCTGCTTGGTCTGTTCTTTACTTCTCTGTTTACCATTAACAGTTTTGCCTGGCACCAGCACTAAAAAATCAGGTCCCTTTGTCCATGAACCTTTCCTTTACTGATCTTCTCCTTTGCTTCCCCAAGTTCCTAGCTAAGGAAAACAGAACAGTTTTAATTTGTAGCATCTTTAAGTATCAAAGGCCACAGCTAGACCTTGAATTAAATAATCCTTTACTTTGATTTCTTCAATGAAAGGCTAAGTCCTACAAGCAGATATAAGTACAGTGAAACTGGGGGATTAGGCCTGAGCAAAATTTGCATAGTATATTAAAAATAATTTTAAAAATAAAATTCTAATTTCTAAATATTAACTGCTGCTTTTTTGATTTTTTTAATAGACTTCCCTATTTGCCCAGAACAATACTGTTTAAATTTGCTTATCAAAGTCATTTATTCTTAATGCAGGATAATTATTTCCTGAATACCTGAGGCTTAAATTGATATCTGCTATTAATCATCTGACCAGGTCATCAAGTTGGACAGGTTCCAGTGACAGAGGTACAGCCATTACTTTAACTACCTCAGCTCATCCACTGACAGCAGATATTTCAATGCCAAATGACATTTAAGTTTTCTGCTGAATTTAATTTTATTTTTTCTACAATCACTTGAAATTAGGACAGAGTTAAATAAGCTTTTAAACACAGGAAACATAAAATAAAAGGCCTCATCAAAAAGTCTTTTACCCTAGGAACATAGTCATTGGTCCTCTACATCCTCTTCTTCACTCTGGCTTGTTTTCTTCAAAAAAAAGAGTTTTACAACAAAATAAATTAATAAAATTAATTGATAAAATTATAATTGAATACTCATTCCTTTGTTTTTCTTGCTTCCTACAACAAAAAATCATAAACAAACAAGGGAAACAGTCATTAATACTGATGCTTAGCATTTACACATTATTTTAGACCCTTTATATGTACGGCAAATTCTAATGAATTATTTGTTGTTTTAAGATCATCCATAATTCATGGAGGTCCACAAGCTAAGTACACTTCCAAGATTTGCTGCTGGAGTAACCATAAGAACACTTTACCTCTTAAGCCTTATTTCTGTGTCAGGCTGCAAAGTGTTGACAGAAACAACCATGGACAGACTGTTTCCACATGCATGCAAAAGGTACCTTGTCAATAAATTTGTAGAGGTACATTAGGGTTTTCTGCAATGCTTTATTTACTCTGGAAGGTAGCACCTGTCTGCTGTTTTATTCCACAGATTGGGTTAAATATGGTCATAAAGCACCAAAAAATTCAGTTCAGGGAAGATATGAAAAGATTTATTGAAATTAAATTGGCTAACTGGTAATCAAGAAAAAGTGATTCCTCTTTTTGCATTCTCTCATACTAGATACAGAATGACTTCTCACAATATTGTCACTGCTCCTCTGAGGCAGTGGGTGGTTGAGTATTTTGTTTTGTCTGATTTTTTTTCCTGCTGCCTCTAGGCTTCATGCCCTATTATTTATGATTTTCCAGACAGTTGTCAATGTACTGATGTCATCCTTAATATCAAGCAGTATTGCATTGCTTCTGTCCCTGATTTTCTTGCTGCTGGAAGGCTTGTCTGAAAAATCTCCTGGAGTACTAAATAGTTTCTTTCTTTTGATGCCAGTAGAAAACCATTTCCCTCTGATGTTAGAACCTGAATAAAGTAAATGCTGTCCTGCTCTCCCTCCACTCTTAGTGGTTCATCCCTAACAGTCAAGTAAAAACAGACCAGCTGACAGATACCTAGAAAGCCTGCCAAAAGAAGGTATAATCATTTTCTCTTGAAAATTCCATGAATTTTAGTAACTTGTCATTTGTCAAGAAGTCACGTTAGTAAAGGCAAGCCTCAAAAAGTAATGTGATGTATGCTCCAAACACCATCAAACTGTTAAAATGTACATGTCCTAAGCCAAGATAGAATCTTTATTTATTTTCTCTCTATATATATTTATTTCTCTGTGTTATTTCCAAAACTCTCACCCTCATCCTGTTGCCTTCTCCCTCACAGCCTTCAGCTGTGCTTCAGACATTTTCTCAGATGCACTGCTGGGCAAAAGGCAGGATAACACAAAAATAAGAGAATCAAGTAGAACCTGTGCTTGCCATTTATTTTGATTAATGAAGTTCAATACAGTTACACAAGACAAGTCGTATATGGGAATCACTTAGCACTTCAGGGAGCAATTATGTGAAATAAGACAATGCCTTTGTTCCTTAATTTTGTTAATGGTCTGCTCAGAAGAACAAGAATGGTTGGTCATTATTTGCCAGAGTGGAATAGTCTTGGATTGACAATATGCCAACATTGAATGGAAATCTTTAAATCTTTGCAGGAAACCTTGGTTTCCAGGCTTCGAACACTGGCAGAACTCTGCCTATCCCTGCTGAGAGAATATGTCATCAGCACACACAAACTGTCTGTAAGCACATACATGTATAAGAACGGACTGTCACAGAACAGATGGGCCTAGACCTTCCTTGTCGCATTTCTGTGTACTCTGACAACCTCTCTATTTTAATTGCAAATGGTTTGACCCTGTTTTCATCTCCTGTGTATTTCCTGTTTATGCTTGAGTAATGACAGGAGCTCCTTTTTCACCCTTGTGGGTCTCTTGTCCCCTTTGCCCAAATTTTTGCACATCATAATTCATCATTCTCTTAGCTTTTCTTCAAATGAGAGGTGTTCCATTCCTCTAATGAGTTGGATGGTTCATGATCATTTTCCACTTTTGAGGATTTTTAGGTGCATAATTATGTGAATGCTGGAACATTTTCTGCAATAAGATTATATTTATCTCTCACCTATGCTGTAATATCTAGTGTTAACTTCATTCATAGCGCAGCTTTGACATGTCTCGTTAACTGCAAAACCAAGTCCTTAGAAAACCAGACTTCAATGATGGGGTGATACACTGTACATAGAGACAAGAATTAGACTTTTTCCATTTTACGCATACACAGGGCCTTACTCAAGCCCAGTTATCTGTAGTGATCGTCAATAATATTGTAGTTACTATCCGGTCACTGTAAGAGATGGTCCAAAGATCCCTCATCTGCCTCATGATTTATCGACAAGGACTGAGACTAAAACCCTAAGACCCCATAAGGACTTTGTGCTGAGGCCCGGGCTTGGCTAAGGTGGATGCCTGCCAAGTGCTGCCTGCAGGTGTGTTTGCTGGACCAGTGCATTTCCATGGGAACCCGTGCAAGAACAGCACGGTGGACAGCCTGTGCTAGAGGCCGTGCCTGGACTGGCAGAGCCTACATGGACTTGCCCGGTAGATGCTCTTACCTGCCTTTTTGCTGGATCGATCGCCCCACCTTCCTGGCCAGCTGCCTGTCGCCTTGGTAGCCAGAGACTATAAAGTGACTTCTGCGATCCCCCACTTTCGAGATCTCCCCGCGGAAGAAGACACATCTATTGGCAGGGTGCCATGAGGACGCCGTCCTTCTCTTGGTAGATAATCCCAAATTCCCCTCTTTTTCTGCTATACTTTGTTTCCTATATCACTCTTTCCCTTCTATCACGCTGATGCGTTGCACTTAATAAAGTGCTTTAGTGATTAACTGAAATCCCCGCATTGTGCGCTCTTTTGCACCCTGAGATTGGCTAGTGGACCTATCACGATTCCCGCTGGTCGGATCGTGACAGTCACTAAGAAATGTCATGATAGTTAATGGGTTTGCTTGGGCAGTTTTTATTTTTTCATGCTCTAAACTTGATGTTGCGTCATGTCTGTGTAGATATAAAACATACAAAGGTATTTTAAAGATATAATGGACTCTCAGATGAGAAAGAATGATTACTTATTTTCATGCAGTTTGGTCAAATAGAAAGTTAAAATACATATGAAGGTCAACATTAATGCTAGAATCTGGGAACAGGATTATTAGAAAATCTGTGTGAAATATTTGTTGCTGGACAATTTGCAGTAACACAATATTTTGTAAGTTCATTGTAGCTTTTCCAAGTTGCTTCTTCCAGGAAAAAAAAAAAAAAAAAGAGCGTTGCTGTCTCCCCTAGGGCCCACCCCGGCCCCGGCCCGCTGGGACCTGCCTGGACCTGCCTGGGCTGGCCCCTGCCATGTGGCTGTAACCTCCCTGAGCTCCCGTTGTTCCAAGCGCGGGTAGAATTTGAAAGCAGCACGGACTCCCCCGAAGCACAGTTCGATTGGCTGGCTACCTCGGGTCCGCCCGCTGCTCGCCCCTTTCCCCTCCCCCAAATAAAGGCTCCTGGTCAGGGGTCACCCGCCCTCTTCCTCCGGTTCTCCCCTCCTGTGAACAGCTCTCTCGTCCCCTGTTGGGATGGGAGGAACAAAGAAAACAGCAACATAGGCACAGAGTCTGGGCTATATTTCTACCTCTTTGCTTCTCCTTATGATGCTGATTTAACAGCTCTCACACGCCGCATTTCGGAGCTGCCGTAGCTGCCGGATCGCTCGTGCTGTCTCTCCTGGCAGCACGAGGCATTCCAGAGTACAGAAGAGTGAGTTAACCGACAGAGCGAGCAGTGAGATTCGTCAAAAGAGGGTAATTTTTAAAATTAATTTGCCACTTGAAACATTTTTGGTTTAATTTAAATCCAAACTAAATTTTTTGTCAAAATGTCCTTCAGTCCTCTTAGAACAAATTTGAGCAAGGCTGTGTATAAAACAAACTCTTGCCCCTAAACATAATTTTTTTCCTTATTTCCCAGAATTGCTGATTAACTGAAAAATCAGTCCAAAAGTCTGTGGGATTAACTCAGCAAGACCTGGCAGACAGAGGAAAAATGTGGGAGGAACTGTGACTTACTAGCTCTGTTTTTTGCCTTTTTTTGTAATTTATCTCAGTGAATAGTTGATGTACCAAGACATGCTGAGACTTTAACAGACTGTAATGTCTTGAAATAATATCGATACCATCTTTAATGCATTATTTCGGTGGATTGCAACAGTCTGATCACTTTTTTTTTTTTTTTTTTAGATTTGCTTTTGACCTTTTAAAATAAACTATGACATATCCTAGTGATTTTTCTCGGGACTTGAGACTTGAACCCTGTAGAGACTTTAATCAACTCTGCTGCTTCCAGCATAAAGCTAGGGAATGACTGAGAAAGTCAGTGACCTTATCCAGGCTCCATAGGTAAAATTCTGGGGAAAAAAAAGATCCCTTTTACCTGGATGTCCTTCTGACTCATTCCACGGAATCAGTTTTAACAGAAGTGTGCTGTCAGAGGTTTTAAATTACTCACACAGGTAATGGTTTCAACAGCTTCATAGAGAGAGTACTTTCTTCCTTCCTCCTGCATGTGACTAACTCTTAACTCTTCCAGGGATAGTGCCATTGGACACAAGACCCAGAGGGATTTAGAGGGTTAATTGCCAGTTATAACTAACTTTTGTTAGAGGAAGAAAAGAACAAAATTTTAAAACAGCAGTTTAGAAAAAAGCAACCTCTCTCTTAATTACATCAAAGTGTTTGCATTCCAAAACCATTTTGATTGAAACAGAACTTTAACCTAAATTCTATCAATTCCTTGAACTCATAAAGGCACACAGTAGTGCTGGTAGGAGCATCTGATGGATTATAAAAAACCTGTTTCAGGTCAAGAGGAGATGGTCTAAGCTTTTTACATCCCTGCTGATGACCGCTTACTGTGGCTGCGGTGAGAATTAAAATAGTAAATACATAATGTTTGCAAAGTTAGTGTCTGGCCATTGCCATCAGCTGTCAGGAAAGAGTATGCTGACTGAGATAATTTAAGACTGCAAGTCCTATGAAATGCATTAAAGATGACCCGAGTTGTCATGTGTTACACAAAAAAAATGCATTCTGGGTTGTGGATATGAAAAGGTCATACAAATGGAAACCTTTTAATGCTCTGATGGCTTGACACAGTCACACAATAAAGCTGTGTAAATATTTTCTAGATGAAATCCTAAATATTCTCCAGTAATTTTCAAGTTATCACTTATGACCATAATGATTAATGAAAAGATAGTTTGAATTTGCTGAAACAGAATCAGAAAACCACCTCTATATAATTTTAAAGATATTCATATCTTCTAAGTTTACTGACCTGTCAAAGGTGCTGGTTCTTTCTTAAAATGAAAGACGAGCCATGCAAAACATGATAAATACTTGAATGACATCACAAAAAAGAAATAGGAGCAAAAGTTATTATACAGAGTATTTCCATATGTTTACCTTATTTTGTTTCAATCTAAGTGTTCCATATTTTCCTTCCACGGTTCCATATTTCCTCTACATTTTTCTCAGCAGCATTGTCCTATATAGTTTGAGAAATAAAATTTTAAAAAATGACCCAGTACAGTATCAACGTATCACAATAAAGTATCAATGGTAATGGGCTAACTCCTGTGTTATCGTTTAAGCAGCTGCACCTTACCTCCCTAATTGTTTCTTAGGTTTGAATTATATTCTTCCCTCACACATTGGACATTAAAGCATCTGTAAGGGAAGCCTCCTAATACCTGAAGAGTTACAACATGAATGCTTTGAGGGCAGCACTTCACTTTCTGCTTTTCAACTGCTTTATCATGGAAAAATATTATACCAAAAGCAGGAGCACAGCAGATGCTGAACATTTCAGGTTGAGAAGGGGAACAGATTGGTGCAGGTCCTCTGTTTGGTGTTCAGTACATGGAAAATATCTGTGGAACTGAGGCTGTGGGTGCCTCTGAACAGAACAATACTATTTGCCATTCCTTGGACATTATGGACAGAAACCCAAGACACTGAATCAGTGTTCCACCTGGCTGGCTGCAGTGTTTTTGAGGAGTTGTTACTGACAACTCTGAACTGCAGTTTATAACTCTGTTCTATTCTTAATGTACCAACAAGCAATGTAACAACTAAAATAGAGTATTTGGAAGAAGTGATGGGAGAAGTATCTATATTCTTCACTCAAGTCAAAACTCTATCTCTGTTAAAAAAAGATATCTACTATTTTTATTCATTGCTTTTGAGGTGCTGCTTTTCTTTCCAAAGCTCTTAGAAGAATTAGTTACAACTACACTGCTGAACTGTGTAAGTGCCAGTTTGATGCCAGAAATGGATTTTTTTCCCCCTATTTATTATTTTTTTTAAAATCACAGAGTCACAGAATATTCTTACTTGGAAGGGACCCACATGGATCATCAAGTCCAACTCTTAAGTGAATGGCTGATATGTGGGTCAAATCCGTGACTCTGGCATTGTCAGCACCATGCTTTAACCAATTGATCTAATAGTTTGCGCTAGAATGACAAATTATTCCTAAATTGCTTCTCTCTGAAGTCTGAAGACCTGATTCCACCATCATTCTTTTTAAAAAATCCCATTTTTTTTTCCTCAGGATGGCTTATGCATTCAGTGCACAGTTGGTCTGTGACTGAGTCGCACCTACTTTGGTGCTACTGAGACAAGGGATTGCCAACAGCCTCCCCCAGTAAAAGCAGCAGAGGACTGTCCTGCCTCAACTCTGCTGCCACTATGAAGGTTGCTTAGATGAAAAATATTCGTATTCGGGATTTTTTTGTGGCACATTATGAAGTGTCTGGGAGTCCAAATAGAGATTTAGAGCTGAACTGTCAGAAATACACCTCAAAATCAATAGTACTTGTCACATAGTAAGTGACATATACTGTTGTGTACACCAAAAAAATTAGGTTCAAAACATATTGGGTGCTTGTTAGTACACTTTTTCACCTTGATCAGGTCTTTGTCAGTAAAACTTAACTAGTGGTTAAATGCACACTTTAGATGAGTGTGAACCATTCGGATGATCCCTAACTAACTTCTGTTCACGGGGAGCCCAAATACTAGGCTTTCATTACCTTTGGGTTTGTCTCGTCAAGTGGGATATTTTGGAATAGAAACTGAAGGTAGGTCTGCTGAATTTTATAATTTGAACAGATAATGATTTAAACCACAGCTGAAAGACAGTCTAAGAAGGCTGATTCTGAACCCCCACCTGCAGAATGCAGCAAAAGGAAGACAAAAAGAAATATTTTTCTCTTGCTGTGAAGGTTTCTGTCCCTAGCTCTGGTTTCAGAACTCTGTTTAGTTGATGTAGGATCTGGGAACAGAAGGAAGAAGAAGAGTTGTAACCAAACTGAGGTCATCATCAGATAGGGTAAATATTTTTACCAAGGAATCATACTGGCCAGGCCAAGACCAGGATACAAATCCAGGTTTCATGCAGAGCATGATCATATATTAGGACGCACTCTTGTACTATATTCCAGAGTTGCGAGAGATCAGCTAAAAAAAAGTTTCTAGAGAGCACTAGGAAGAAAATCATGAAAAAAATAGAAATTCTGTCATTAGAGTAGGGTGTTAATAGCAGACTGTAAACAGAACACTCTTAATGGCACACTGGAAATAGAACTTAGGTTACTTGCACACCAATTAAATATATTTAGGAATCATGGCTCTGGTTTATGCATTGAGAGAGGCAAGGTTAGTGGAAGAAGAAACAGAATGTGAACCCTCTCAATAAGTTTGGTATGTCAGATGGGAAAAATAGAAAAAAACACCCCACTGCAAGTTGCTTTAAGTCAGGGATTCGACTGGAGGTATATAATGATTATAACACTGCTCGATTTTATTCTATTTGACCAAGTTTAATACTGATGTATATGTGCAAATAGGGAGATATGCTACAGCAGTTGGCTTTTGAATACTTGGATAGTATTCATGAGAATATTTGTTTTGATTTTATTAAAATAGTAGGTGACAGAATTAGCACTTCAGTTCCCTGTATGGAGATAGAGCTCTTTCATAATTTTTAATATTACCAATTGGAGGGAGACAAAACAGATAGTGCCCAATCTGTAGGGTGTGAAATGTTATTGCTCTGGCATGGTAGTCCCTCAGTGTAAGTGATTTTCTGAGCAGACTCCATAAACAGTTACTTGGAATGAGCGGTAATGGCTGGATTCAAGTAAATCCTTGGCTAAGGATTCAAGTACGTCCTTAGCTGCGTGTTCATGACTAACTGGATGTGGAGTATGGCACTCATACTACAGCAGCTATTTGTCTGTAAACCAGTTTTTACCTCACTTGAAAGAAATTTAATATCAATATCCACTAAATAACATGTCTCTCTCCCACCATTACCTACTGTGTAACTTCACTAGATGAAAGTAGTTGTTTTGAAGCACCTTGTTGATACTGAGTCCTGTTACAGTCTCATGGCCATACCCAGATCTGGCTTNGATGAGTTCTCCCCATGGTGAGTGCAGTCTCCGCTCCCTCCAAATGCCAGGAGAGCAATGAGTCCCAAGCACTCTACCCCACCTCTTTTCCCAGTTCTAAATCTCGCGATGTCTCCGCTCCCCCACCTGAGAAGACGCCACCAAGACCAAAAAAAGGACAATTGGGCCCCTCCCTTGTGGCTGGCTAGGTTCTTTGTTTCTCTTAAGTACCCCAGCAATAGTCTCTTAACATGGGGAAAAATTCCTTTGAGAGGAGAAGAAAAGAACACATACACACACAAAAAGAAAACCTCCTAAACACCCAACACTTTCTAATTCTTTTTTTCTATTTAGCTCATTGTTTGACTGAAATAAGACAAGTTACTTTTTTTTTCAGTTTTGTTCATTTTTATTTATTAATTATTCACAAATAAATATTTTCTATGCATTTTTAATTCCTGAATACTCACTGTGATACTGCCTTGACTGTTGTTCATTAAACACATACCTCACATAGTCGCTATACAGGATGTGCAATTTCTCAGTTAAATTGCATGGAATGTGCTTTTGCTTTCTTGCAAGATTAATTAAATATTTTAATACCTGAGAAACAAATTATACTAAAGAATAACATTTGACATTCCAAATTATTTTTATTTACCCAAATACTATTGAAAGGGTATGTAAAAAACACTGTGAAGCTCCAGATCCCCATACCTAATGTCAACAAATATTAATAAATGTATCTTTTAAAAAACCACAAATTGGAACAAAAAATCCAGTGTCTCTCTTCTTAATACAAGATTAAAAAAGATGTCATATTTTGCCCGCTACTTCAACTAAAGGTATGCAAAAGGATGCAAAAACCAGTTTGATTTCCAGATTGTGAACTGTGTGTTTAGACATAATTTACTGATTTTTTCCTCGCTCTGTAAGGGAGTATACATAGTTTTTCATATATGTCTCATGGATGAGAAGGCTGTAATAGCAAAATCACTGTCTCAGAAAAGAATTCAGGAAATTTACAAAACTGCATTTTTCTCAGCTTGATTGATACTGAGAATGATACATGCAAATCTGAGTAGGCACTTTCCAGTTACAACATAGGTTTTCTACACAGAGAGACAAAAAAAATGAAACTAGGAAAGACATTTATTTATTAATGACAGCAACCCAAAGCTCACATCCAAATTTTCAGCAATTAAAAAAACATTGACAGACATAATGGTTTCTCAATGGCTGCTGATCATTTAAGTTATCCCTTAGCTTCAAGTGTCCATACAAAATTGTCAGGTATAAGATAAAGCAAGCCATCTGGTCATCTATATATCGACTTTTTGTCAAATGAGATAATGTATTAATGTATACTGTCGGCAATTTTGCTTTATCACTGAAGTTTCAATAGAAAAATATGGGAAAATGTTTTATATAGCTGTGCATTTACAGTAAGATTTGATTAGTCTCATTAATAAAATACTTTTATTTAAAATGTTCTTATTAAAACTAATTTTTAAAATGTCGCAAACCTTGTCATCTAGATGAATCTAGCTAGAGCATGAAGCATTTATAACAGATAAGCAGTCTGTGTGAAATTTGTTTGCCCTTTTGAATATAATGGCTAAACAACAGTAGATATCTTGCAGACTGAGTATTGCAGCAGAATAAAGTGATGATGGAGGCAGGGATATAACTGGTATCATCCTATTTATTTTCAAAGAACATGTAAAATGCAGTGTCCACAGACACAGAAGAAATAAGCCAGCAGGATTTAGTTACTTTTCCCACAGCTGTAAACTTTTTCCTTGCCATATGTCAGCCCAGAAAAGTCCCATTTTTTCTTTCTCTCTCCTTTGTCTTTTCAGTCTCTTGTTATTCTGAAAAACATTTCTGATTGCCTATCTTTCTCTTTTCTGTGTGCTACTTCTAGCAGTTATGCTTCTATGATATCATAGAATCATAAAGGGGGAAGAGACCTTTAAGATCATCACCCTGAACCCAGCACTAGCACTGTAACCCCTAAACCCCTAAGCCACATCACCCAGGTCCAGATGCCCCTTAAACACCTGCAAGGATGGTAACTCCACCACCTCCCTGGACAACCTATTCCAATGCCTGACCACCCTAACAGTGAATTTTTTTTTCTCATATCTAATCTGAATCTCCCCACTCTCAGCTCAAAGCCATTTCCTCTGGTCCTCTCACTGCAAGCACAGTAGAAGAGACTGGTCCCCTCCTCACCACAACCTCCTTTCAGGTGGTTGGAGAGAGCAATGAGGCCCCTCTTGAGCCTCCTCTTTTCCAGACTAAGCAAATCCAACTCCTTCAGCCATTTCTCATGAGACAAGTTTTCTAGACCCTTCAGGAGTTCTGCTGCCCAGTGAATCAGCAGCTCAATGTCCTTTTTAAAATGAAGGGCCCTGAACTGGACACAGCACTTGAGGTGGGGCCTGACCAGTACCGAGTACCAGGGGACAATCACTGCCCTGGTCCTGATGGCCACACTATTGCTGACACAGGCCAGGACGCCATTGGCCTTCTTGGCCACCTGGGCAAATGTTGGCTCATATTGAGCTGACTGTCAACATGCCCAAGTCCCATTTTGCTGAGCAGCTCTCAAGCCACTTCTTCCCCAGTCTGTAATGCTGCCTGAGGCTGTGATCCAACATTACTTTAATAAAAGCTGCCGCATAAGCAAGCTCAGTGACAGTCCTTTATTTGTTAGAGTTGTTCAGAAATACTTCTCATTATGGAATATGTTGTCAAATAAATAGATAAATGTGGTTGGATATGTTTCTCATTGAGGACTTAGAATTTCGGAATGACAGGAAATGAAGGTAAATTTTACTCCATATTAGCATTACACACTGAGTCCTTATGATCTCAATTACTTCTATTGTCTTCATTAAGGGGAGAGATTACATCTCCTATGGCACCACAGAATTCATGATGGAACCCTAGTCACCAAGTTTATTTTTTTTTTTTTGGACATTTAATATCCCAGGAAACATTTATTAAATACAGTGAGACAATAGAATGTATTTGCAGACATATCTCCTGACAGCTGTGTGGAGCTCCTAAATGTGCTGCAAACTCAGGATTAAGTTGAACAGAAAAACCTTATCAGAAGTCTATCAGGATTGGATAAAATGTGTGACTTTGACCTTTAAAACTCTTCGCATGAATGACAGAGTGCCTTTGTGAAAGATTTGATCTGCTGCTCTCTCAAAGGAGAGAGAACACCTCGGATGAGCTGGGGCACTGACAGAATTGTTTCCTCTGTTTGCCACACTGCATTTAATTCTAGACAGAAGCACAGTAGTTCACTTTCTCATGTGTGAAACACCCTTGTTTCAAAATTCTTCCTCTGAAAGCAATCATCACACACCAGAGCCATGTGCTAATGAATAATAATGAGAAGTTTAATTCTGTGGTGGCATAATTGTAAGTGAAATCAGAAACAGCAAGATACAGAAGATGCAGCTCTCACTCTCCTCCACCCTTGCTTATGACACATTTTTTTCAATCCAAGGGCATAATCCAGAGCCACTGTAGTAGTTTCCTGTTTCATAAACCATCAAACATTTCAACAAAAATGACAATAACTAAAGAGTTTCTGTGATGTTCAAGCTGTTTGAGCATACTACTGAATTGTACTTTGAATTGTGGTTTTACTCTTGTTTTTAGATAGTTTTCTGCGTAATTCACAATAGCTCCCAAAATCCTTTGCTTCTAGTGGAATAACTCACCTGAACTAGCAACAAAGAAAAGCTTTTGTCTTTTCATTTGCTGACTCGTTCATAATGCTCCCAATATGTAGACTTCTGGCAGTTACAAATGAAACAACTATTTATAGTACAAAGCTCTAGAATGGAAAATATCTCTGAACACGCACACACACTCTCTTTCATCTGCAACCAGAGATCCCACAGCTTTGATATCTGCATTTTGTGTTTGTTTTTCACAAACCTGAGTACAAGGCTGAGGGAGACATTTTTCTGTTAGCTAACATTTAGCTGTTAAATGTGGCTGTTAAGTGACACTTTCACCGTAGCAATGTGTAAGACTATTTGTAAAAGGTTTATAGTATAATGTTTTTATATGTACTATAAATTTTTGGAACATTTTTAGTGGTTTTATTCTTAGCATTCAAGTAGACTGTGCAGATATTAATGACTCAAACTTCCTTATGATCTTACAGTAAAACTTAGTTTTTATTTATATGACAGGTGAAAAGACTGAAACAGAAAGATTTTTGGAGCTAAAATGGCAACATAATGGCTCTATGACTGTAGGATGGAGTACTAGTGAAATTATTGTAAGTATTGTAACTGGGCTTCAATTTCCCCCAGAAAGCTCCAGATAGATCTTAGCTGTCAATCAAGATGTGCATTTGCATGAACACAACCAGAGAATACCCCTGAGGGTTGCCATTCTGGACACTTAAGTCTGTAACTTAGATTCTTAAAACTTGCCTGGTTTTGGATGTGATTAAAATCTCATCATGCTTGTCCTTCCACTGCTAAAATGCACTTTTAGCTCCCAAATGTCACTTCTGACCATACCTAGAGTAGGCCAAGCCTCTGCAGAGCCTGCAGACATGCCCAGAGCAGCATTTCTTCCTGACTACTAGCTTTGACAGGCAGTAAGGCTCCGTGATGGCGTTTATATCTGGTGATAGTTAATTACAAGTATAACTCTTCTGTATTGTTTTAACATTTATACTGCGGCTCCCCTTAAACTCCTTTTCCCCATGCAGAGTGCTCTTGACTTTCTCTGCTTGACCATATACTTTTATGGATTTCTAAATGCAATAAAAATGAAAATAGAGAAGCAACAGAAAAAGAACAGTTTCTAGCTCAATATAATTTGCTTCCATATTTTCAAGTTGGAGTTAATCCCTGTACTGGAAAAAACGATTTTGGAAATTTTTTTGCAGTTCCGAGCCCTTACACGTGGTAATGTTGCGATAGACATCACGGATGGAATACTTTGCTGTGTTTCAGCTGGGGGGTCTACAAGACCAGTAGTGATTTTAGATTCATCACCAGTGTGATAGATATTCAGATACCATCAGGCCAGGCCTGCAACATTCATAATGAGAAAGGCCAGCTTTTGACTTTTGGAATGTGTGGATCTGATCCAATAGCAACTAGAAGGAACGGAATATTGAAGTGTACAAGTTAGCACTTTTAAGACTATGCACACACTGAATGCATCTGCATTTTTAGAAGGTTTCTTTATACTTTTGAAGTTGTAAATCTTTGTAATCATGTAAGGTATTTATATTTCTTATGATACCACAGTATCTGAATGCCTCACTGTATTGATGCGTTAATGTGTTAATCTTTCTCACACTCCTGGGAAAGAAGGTAATATCTCTCTACTGTTCTGGGGGAATGAAAGAAAGATCAAAATATTAAATATTTTTTTAAAAATTAGAGGGAAAATCAGGATTTTTTTCTTCCTCTACCATGTTTATAGAACCACAGAATCATAGAATTTTTTGGGTTGGAAGGGACCTTTAAAGGTCATCTAGTCCAACCCCCTTGCAATGAGCAGGGACATTTTAAACTAGATCAAGTTTCTCAGAGTCCCATTAAACCTGACCTTGAATAGTTCCAGGAATGGGTCATGTACCCCTTCTCTGGGAAACCTGTTCCAATATTTGTTTCACCACCTTCATTGCAAAGACCTTTTCCTTATATTTAATCTAAATTGATCCTCCTTAAATTTAAAAACATTATTCCTCATCCTGTCAATATGTTCCATATTAATAGTAAGATGGTTATTCTACCCTTCTTTAATTCACTTCTATCATGTTAAAAAAGAGAAAGGTTTAATTTTAAATCACAGTGAAGGAAGCTTTTGTTTCTTTGTGTATTTAGACGGTGAGAAGCACCTGGACTGTTCAGGGTAGGCCCACTAAAAGATGTGTTTCTGTTATTATGAAAATTGATATACTAACCTTTTGGTCTTTTTAGCTGCAAAGGAAATAATAAGATGTTCATTAATCAGTTGAATTTAGCAGCAATTCATCTGTGGGAGGAGGACTGCTTTTGAGAAAATTCCTTTGAGTATTTAGTTTTAAATAATCCATGCAACTTGCCCATAGTAAGTGTGAATGAAAAAAGTCATAAATTCAGTAAAAAGAGTCTTATAATCAAGAAGTCCTCGAATAGCACTCAAGCTGATAAAAAAAAGAGAACAAAAAACCCCAACAAAAAAACCCTTCTCACAAACCAGATTTATCAAAAACTAAAAAACCCCCACAAAAACCAAAAAACCCCAAAAGAACCCACAAAAAAAACCCCAAACCCAAACCTTTCTGAATTGACTGTTCCCATTATAATAAACCTTTAATAGCAATCTTTTGTTGAATGCTGGGCAGACTGCTAACTTCCTTCTGGGAACTGATTGAAATAACGCTGAAGCTAATCAGCAATCAGATTTTTCATCCTCTATTCAGGACTTTCTTTTGGCTGTGTCAAGAGGGCTGTAGCACAGTGACCCTGAAACAGTCCTCTACAAATTGCATGCCTTTATAGACTGTCTATGCTCTGAATGGAGTAGATTGAATTGCTGGAAGTAGCTCACATCTTCTAGTCAGCTTCAGAAAGTCAATATCCTTGGTGTGCCTGGAAAATCTTGAATTGCCTATCACCCATCAGATTTCTGGAGTAACCCTTACAGTGCACATTTACAGCACCATTTCTAAATAAAGAAGAGTGTATGTCATGTTCTGCTTTATTTAGAAGCCAAGATACCCTTCAAGGCTCATATCTTTGAAAATATTTCAACATGGACGGGTGATAAGGATCTAAATGCTTGTGAGATCTGGGTTCTGTGTTTGTTTTAAGGTTAACCTCACCTACTGATATCTCTAGAACATGCTAAATGAAATTTGAGCCCGAAAAATAATTTTTAAGTAAGTCTTAAGTAAAGTAATAAAATAATTTTTTAGTAGTAAGTAAGAAGGTTTGGTACTGGGTACTGAATACTTAGATATAGTATGTATTTTCATGTTTAAGAACAAAAAATTGATAAATGGAAGAATGCAAAAATATCAGTGACAATCTTATTCTTTTCCAAATTCTAATAGGCATAAGAATTTTAGTCCTGCAAGCATTTCAACTGGTGACTAAAACAATTCTACTCACATATGGAACAATCAGAAAAATAACTCGTATCAAAATACAGTATTTTCAATGCAGTTAGGTTTTCCAGAAGTTTTGTGCTTTCTTTATAATACCCGAAATGCTGCAAAAGAACACATAGCATTTGAATTTTGAGGCAAAATCACAAAGTTAAATACTGCCTTCACTTGTGCACAGAGAAAATAAAGAGGAGACACACTTGTGTAACAAATCCAAGCAGTATTTCATAGATAGTGACTGGGCTATATTAAAGCACAGTAATGGATGCTACAGGAGTGGTCATACGTGGATGGGAAAGAGGTTTTGAGACCCCACAGATGACTACATCAAAAGAAATACAGTCCTGACACAGATTATCTCCCTTTTGACTATTTTTCAATGCTTTTATGAGAGAAGTTAAACAGAATCAGGTTCTTACAAAAATATATCATGCTGCAGGCACAAGCATTAGTTTAGGATTAGAGGCTAAATAGTTCTGTTCCACTGAAAAAGGGGTTAGAAGCACTAGGAAAGAGGAGCCTTTGTTTCAGTTATTCCCCAGTTCAGCAACTAGACATAGTGAAGACATAGAACATGTAGAGCTTTTTAAGGACTAAGGTGGGATTTTGTTCTGGAGGTGTTCTATCCTGAGGAACATCTGTAAAATGTACAATTGCCTAGAAATCTCATGGGCAAAGCTACGTGCAATGCATTGTTCCGGACTGTAGCTAGGGGAAACTCTTCAGGCAAAAGCTTTTCTCAGTGAAAAATACATCTGCTCAAAACAATTCACAAATTCAGTTTGAATTTTCACAGTGTTTAAGCTAGAAAAATGGGTGGAAAACAAGAAAAATGGAGTTTCAACCTGCCATTTCAGAATGATATTTCAATTCCAACTGTACTTCGGTTTAACAAGGAGAACAAAGTATTTATTTGCAAAAGAAACAAATAAACAAAAAGGCGCAAACTAAACCATTATTTATCCACTTAAGAAAACCCAAACAGTTCCTTTCAACATTTTACTTCAAGAACTTTTCTTTCCTTCGTGGAAAAAAGTGCAGACAAACTGATGGCAAACTGAAATGATTTCAATTTTATTGGGTTTTTTTTCAAGTTGAAATGAGATTCCTCACCCAACTGTATTTAGGCCTGTGTTTAAAGACACAGATTATGTGTAACATAAATTTTTCTACTCACACCATAAGGTCATTGCAACACACTTCTTTTTAAGGTGAAATATATTTAACTCCCAAAGGTAGAATAAAACTCTTGATTAAAAAGTCTGTTTCTGAACTCTTCCATTACTTTCAGAACTTACATATGGCACTCTGGGTAACTAGTAACTCAGATCTGCCAGCTGCACAGTTGCTAGTTATTTATAATAAAATCAGCCCCATTAATTTGCTAATGAATTGGTATTGACTTTACCTTTTGTGAGCTGGCAATGTTTCAAAAGTCATTGTTATCTCATTTCCAAAGTGAACATCAATGAATTTCCCTTATTGCATGAAATGCAAAAACCAATTAAAAAATCTAATTGGTTTAATACCACCTAGTTTCAAATTATGCTGATGGCACCGGATCAAAAATTCCACTTACCAATTAGGGTTGGAAAGGGGACAATACTCTCTTCTTACTAATATGTTGTGAATAGAATAATGGTAAATAAAAAATCAAGAAACAGATTACGAGAAAACAATAAATTAAATAAGTGGGTAAAAACTCTGTTAAACTGTACAGGAGCAATAGTTCTTTATGGGTATTATACCCTCTCTCACAAGAATACCTTTCCTAAACTAAACACAGAAGTTGCATAATGGATTAAGGGGTCTGGTTGGAAGAAAACAAGATTTCTCCAGCATACAAATCACCAAATAAAAAATGAAATATCTTTTTTAAATTAGTATGTTCAGAGGAAACTTTCTCAATATTTCTGTGCAGCTATTTCTTGCTACCTTAGAGGAAAAATGCATTTAGTGAAAGCTTTTGTGATAACCATACCACATCAGAGCCCTGGCTAATTTCAACTGTCTCTGAAATCTCCTAGAATTGTAAATACTTCTTTCAACCAGCCTTCAACAGTGATCCTTCTGAAATTTGTCACTACCAAAAGCTCACTAGGATGTATCTTCCAGATGATGACCAGCAGTTTGTTCTCTGAGAGAATTCTGAAGAGTTTGTAATCATATTTTAGAAAGGAAACTAAAAGAATTGTGGCAATGTATAATGTATGCTTTTGCCTACATCTGTGGGCCATGAACCTGGAAAACTGAAATGGAGGCAGAAACTTTGTTAGAATAAGCTCTTGAAAAGCCTCGAGTCTTGTAGTGCCACGGTTATACTGGATGGTAAACTGCCGTGACCTTGCCAAAAGTGCCTCCAAGGAAGCCTCCCCGTGCAGCCGGCACACTGGCACACACACACGTGCACTCACACACCGGATCGCTTCTCGACAGCTCGCCGGCAAAAAGGTAGGAAGGGTCTTTGTGTGCAATTCCACAGCACTGGTTTGTTTGAGCCCCATGCATGAAGGAGAGGCAGGGAAAAAAGTATGAGGGGATGGGGAATTCCCGGTTATATACGGGGTGGGGAAAGCATACAGGGGTGGTACGTAGGTGGGACCTTGACACATAAGGGAAAAAGAGTCAGGGAAATCAATGGGCCAGTCAGGGAAACAGAACTGGAGTACACTGGCACGGTAGAACAAAGCAACCTCGGAGGCCGTACCCTAACCCGGGGAGATCTCTCGAGGTCTGTCCCTTTCACTGGCTCCCACACTGGGGTTTCTAGGCTGGGCTCATCCATTCTCACTTTAGTCCTTTAGCTGAAAAAAACTGAATTAGAATGTGGATTGGCTGTTAACTCCCTGTATTGTTAGCAGAGTGAGGCAACCTAGCAGGTGAATCTTCTACCCCAAAATATAACTCCCTCTCTTAAGATGCTGATCTTTCTCCACTGACTAGAGAGAAAGCATACAGCACCTGGGTTGTAATGTGGATCTCTTTTTTCCTGCCACACAGGCTAACAGACTATTTAGTATACAAGCTATCTTTTTAAAGAATTTACTCAAAGTCAGTGTATTCAGTGAAGTACTCCTAAATAAGTATCCCAGGAAAGAATAATTTCTGCTCTTTACATGTGACCAGGAACAAAAATGTTGATTCTTCATATTTATAAGCAGACGAAGTCTTTGACATCATTCTTCTGTGTACAGACTTGCCAGATTCTTACCTGCCTTCTGAGTCTACTGGACAATTTCAGTTACAAGATAGTCAACCAAAACTCGAGTTTGGAAGGTAGCAGTCAAATTTCAGCTGTATTATTCAATAATTATGAATCCACACAGATGCAATCTACTCAATACTAGTTGTGCTTCCTGTATAGCCAATCAGTACATTTCTAAACACTCTTAACAGGAGTACAGAATTACTCTGCAGGTCCAGAATAATGGATAGGAAGAATCTTAAAAACTTTCATGATCCCAGCACTTCTTTTATGAAGGTGTTTTAGTTCTCATGAAATTTAAGCTCAGGATATGTGTGCAAATTATCTTCTTTACCTAGGTAATCTCTTTTTCTTCTTGTCTGAATTTAGAGAAAATCCCGTAACTGAAAAGACCAAGCATTCCTAAAGTACAGAGAAGTATATAGCTAACACAAACATCAATTCCAGTGACAATATCATGGGGGTCTGTTGTCTAAAAAAGGCAAAATATCTATATAGGTCTACAGGCATGCCTTTTAAAAATTTATTTTTAAATGCATGAAATTACCACTACAGTTGCATAGAATTTTCAATGGCATATGACTTCTGAAATAGTGTAAAAATAACTTCTGCCTACATTGAATAATTTATGTATTTGAGTTCCAGTACTTTCCCACCATGTTAGACTTGTTCAAGTATCATGGTCATAGCATATAATCATGGCTACCTGAAAAATATAGGGCTGAAAATGTCCCTTCCTCATGCAGATCATTGTCTAATTGATATTTTCACTGATCACAGGTCTTTTTAAGTGTGACCAGGGATTAAAGAATTCATACATATATGTTTATGACACTTATTAATTGGATGTAAATTGCAGTGTCTATATATATATTTTTTTTTTAATATTTACCAAAGAATTTTTGTGACCCTTAACAATCCTTTTTATCATAGAAATTTTTAATTGTTTCTTCTTGTCATAGCATGCTCTGATGGAAGGTGCTGCAACCTTCCTGGAAGCGTGTCCGCAGTGTGAGCCACTCGGGCAGGGCTGCTGCACCCCAGCTGGCGAGCTCCGGATACACCATTAACTCCCGGCCTTTCCCCGTTCCGGGCCTCCATAAAGGGCGAGGGCTCCCAGAGGGAGCAGCCCAGAAGGGGCCAGGCTCTCAAAGGAGCATAGGCCGGCTGCATCCATCTCTGCCACCGAAGCAGCCGGCACTAGTACGTGCACAGGCGGACGGCAAAGGAGCCAGGAAGGGTCCTCGCATGGTGTTCCAAGAGAGGTTTGATTGCAGCCTCATCCTCAAGGACAACAGGGGCCAAGGACCAAAAGGAAGCTCGGGTACAGGACTTTATAGGGGGGCAGAGCAGGGCGGGGAGGAGGGGAGCAACCAACGATACACAAGTAAAGGGGAGGATACAACTTAACCGTGACCAATGAAAGGAACAGTGGGGCGGGAGATACAACAGAGGGCCAATACAGAACTGAATCCAACAGAACTTTCCAGAATAGGGGGAGGCAGTTTGGGCCAGGGTGCCACCCAGGGGGATGCGGCTTAGCTGCATGTACCGCCCACCGACCCGCCCTCAGACTCACTGTCCTGGGCGGGGAAATCCTCCCACTGGATAGCCCTGGTCTGATTGATATTAGACTGCCACAGCCCGGGAGTGGGCTGGGTCACTGCAACATCTTTTGAAAAAAATTTTGCATTTTTAAGTGTCCTTGACTTTACTGTTTTTCACTTTGACCTAGAAAACATAACTGATACAGTTACTAACAAAAATAATCTTAATTAGAACATTTAATCCTTGATTACTTGGAATGTGTTTTAAGGGACAGTTCTGCTCTCAGTTACACTGGCTGTAATTTGGACTAAATTTGCACACATTAGTAGTCAAATAGCAAATGACCTATTGTTCAGATTTATAGATTTCTATATGGAAGCGAAATTTTATTTTATAAAATATAATATAATAATATAATTTTTATAATTTATCTGATATCCAGATAATCTTAGAATCTAGGGAAATATGGGAAAGTACATAAAAATTGTTATGAACCTGAAGGAACTATTAAAGAAAGATTAACAGGAATCAGTAATTGGTGTTTTTACAACACAGCTAGTGGAAAGAATGGTGCTTATATGCTAAAATTTTTGGTCTCAAAATGTTTAGTAGAAGAAGGATGTAGTGAATGTTTCAAGCAGAAATTGGGTTTTCATTTTTGTTTGAGTAAACCTAGCAGTCGGAAAATATACAAGAAATATCAGGTGAAATTTTATAAACTGGAACTTGTATATATGTGGAATGCTTTCTAGAGGGAAGAGATGAAATAGCCATTTAGACACTACAGACTAAAACCTGACTGAGAAAGAAGCAGAAAATAAGAACACAGTCAGCATACCAACTGCCAGCATGTTGCCGTTGTGGAATTTTGTTTATCTGAGTTTCGAAATACTTGAAAAACTAAACCAATTCTGGGAAACTTTCAAAAAATATTTTCATTTTCTTTGATCTTAAAAATACTACAGAGATTAATTTTTTTTTTTTTAATATGGCCTGTTTGGTTCATATGTGTGGTGCTTTGTCTTACTAGTATCATAAATCCTGTATTCTTGCTTTTAGCTGACAAATAGGTGAAAGACAGTCTATGTGCTAAAACCATTGGAAACCACTGAAACTTTTAGTAGAAAATATATGGAATTTACTGAAGACTTTGAATACGTCTTCTGCATCCCCAAGTAACACAATTTAATCCCATCGGTGCTACTCAATATTAACTGCTAGCCAAGCAGAACAATGACTTCAAGAGTCCACCTCCTGGAAACTCTAAAACGTAGCCCAGTGCTCTCCTATGGGTGGGAGAGCACTGTCTTCTCAGGAGCAGACCAGGAAACATAATGAAAGCATGCTCTGCTTGTCTTAAATAAAATGTCAGAATAAATTTTAAAAAAATTGGAACATGTAGACTTTGCATGTTTTCATTATA
Organism: Mystacornis crossleyi; assembly: GCA_013400655.1. Taxonomy (NCBI): domain Eukaryota; kingdom Metazoa; phylum Chordata; class Aves; order Passeriformes; family Timaliidae; genus Mystacornis; species Mystacornis crossleyi. The sequence continues at coordinate 11,885 of VYZQ01015524.1, read as the reverse complement.
CCATTTTAATATTTTTAGCCATATTTTAACTAAAATCTCAAATAGATCTGGAAATCCTGCCCATGATATTGAACATCTCTGGTAGGAAATATTCTCCAATTAGGTCACATGAGAATAAATCAGAAGAAAATGCCTGGAACTAATCAGGAATTTTCACCCATCTTAGACTTCCTCTGTTTCTTGTCTCCTGTTTGATCTCCCGCTCACCCCATCTAAGTGTCTCTATCTCTCTCATTGTAATTCAGGCATTATATAATATGTTCTTCAAAGCAAATCTAAGAGAACCATCATCACTCTTCATTTAGGGTATCTTTAAAAACCTTGCCAATCTCCTTTTATCTTAGTGTCTGGGAGAAATAAGGGCGGGGGGGGAACAGATCTACTGATCTTCATAGCCATTTTTATGCATCCTTATGATTAAGATAATGAAGAAGTGTTATAAACTTACTTGACAAACTATTTTGACATTTTCTGCTTGCAGCTGGCTTTTTAAAGTGACTCTTAAGTTCCCATACAAACCTTTTTACATTCTTGCATTTTATGTGTGGTAGTTAGTTAAAAGCTGACAGAGCTTCTGGGTTTATTCCTCTGTCCTTTCTAGCATCATCAGTTCACAAATTTGACAGGGCATGTTATAATCATGGTGAATATAGATCCCTTTCATTTGTAAATAGCTTGAATCTTAACAATAATTTAGAGATGTGAAGGGGAGGCATAGAGATATTAACATCAAAATTGTCCAGAAGCTATTACTGTCTAGTTTGTCTTAATATTTAAGAAGTCCTGATAGTTAATGGGAAAAAGAATGGGAAGGGGAAGGGAAATTTCATTTTACTTTCATCCTAACCATGATAAAAGGATCAGAAGGGAAATGGGGCTAGTGTTACTTATCACACCTATTGTATCCAGCATTACTCAAGGCTGTATTGTACTCTAAATGTGGGCTGAATTGTTAAAAATGCTGACATTTATGAAGTATGTAAATGGATATCTAATTAACTTGCTACAGCTATCTTGTTAAATACCAATTAAATATATTAACATTTATCACAATTTTAATGTATCAATAAGAATTTAACTGTACCTTTATTGTCATTGTAATTCCAAATTAATTACATGGATAGATGATTTATCTTTTGCATAATTATTCAGCCTTAGTCTATGTCCTCTTAAGCAATCCAGCTGTTATAGTATGGGTTCTCTACAGCATCTGATCTTTTTCTATACAATTCTTTATCAAGTCATCTGCTATTAAGACATTAAAATCAAATGTAGAAGGGGAGGTGGGGCTTTTGCTACCTGAGCTCAACTGCACTGGTATGGAAATACCAATTTCCCAAGGATTGAGCATAATTCTGAAATGTTGATTATTTCTTGCAAACAGTCTAAAATTTTTTTGAAGGAATATACATAATAGACAGCTTCAAATGACTGGTGGATATTCTTTTATGGTAAAAAAATTAAATTTCCATATAGTCATACAATAATTCACATCTTTTTATTTTCATACCCCTTACATTCATACAACTTAGAACTAAGATCACTGAAATTAGGAGTATCACTTATACAGAGAGTGCAAAGTTAAACCAGTTTCTGATAATGTTAATACAATATTGTCTTAAAAACTCAACTGGATGCTTAATTCTCAAACAAAATCTTAGGCCTGCTTTATTTAGAGCATTTAACAGATAAATAGCCACTATGGGAATGAGAAGTAGAAATAAAGAAGCTACATATGGGGCATTGTTAATAAAAAATATAAGAGCAAGAGCTGAATAAAGCTCACAAACAACATGTGAACTGTCTGGACTGTTTTCTTAATAAGATTCATATGCTATGAACAACATTCAGCAAAGAACTTACACATGTAAACATTATGTACCAAAGTTCTTGGGCTTGAGTAGAAGTATTCACAAGGTTTGACTTAGGCAGATACTTAATGCTTCACTGCATCAGATGAGAAAATGAACTCACCAGAGAAAATGTTTTGACTGAAATGAAATACAGTACAGGGAGCAAAGTAATCTTTAAATTCTGTAAATAATGTATGCCTTAAAAAACTTGGAACAGAGTACTGAAACCTTGATAAGTGGAAGACACCTGTGCTTATACATATGTCAAGACCTCCATGTTTGAGAGTAAGGTGGTCATTCTAGCCTCCCTTCACAGAAAGTTAAGAAAGAAATAGGGAACTCAAGGGAGTAAGCCATTACCTTCTCAATTAGTTATTCAAAGTGTTTATTTCTCTAGACTAACTTGACATAGATGAAACCTACCCTATGATATTTAAAAATAATTTCTTTGGTTTTCTGGAAAAGAGTACCTGCTTTATTCTTGAATCCTGATTGTAAGATAACTATGTTTATAGGCTTAGGATTCAACATATATTGTTCAATATCTAAGGTGGAAGGAATTTAATCTAAAAGAATTTATTTTGGGAAACACAGGGAAAAACCCCATATTATTTGATATTAGATTTTAAAAAAGCCAAACAAATCTTTTTCTTAAATGAAATATTAACTTTAAAAATGAGATAATGATTTTTAATAACCTGAAATTAATCCACCTCCATTTTATCAAATCCCTTTCCCCATAATACTTGTAAGTTCACTCTGATTTTTTTTATTTGCTTACGCAGGTTTACTGGCAAGGATTGAGCAGTCATATTGAGACTGCATGGATCATTTCACCCATAAAGGAATTACAGCCATCCATACCTGCAGTGGGACATTGCCAGCCACACAGAAGGGCTGAAGTCATCATGGGATTTCAGTTGTCAGAGCTATCTTTTGAGCTGTGAAGAACCTGAGGAGGAGCTTTGCCTACTGGATATGGCAAATATCTTTGGTACTTCCTGGTGATGCCCCCTTCAAGAAGACCCTAAATCTGTGCCACACCAAAGCTATGGTAAGAAGCAGTTCCACCATAACTAATTATGGTACTTTATGAGCACCTGAAATTCAGCTTTTCCCTGCAAACAAGATAGGGAAAATAACTCTACATTTGTGCCTTCACTTCCCTGGAGTTTAGAGTGTATTAATGGCTATAGGAATCAGAATAAATAAACTCAATAGAAAAATCATTATGTGAGGTCCATTTTCTGAATATCAGTTTGGATTCTAAGCACTGCAGTAACTTATCCTTAATTTTCAACTCAGAGCATCTCTGAAAATAGTAGAAATGTGGGACATCATTGTCTTTTCATATTGTGAAGTGATGTGATTGTGGTAGCTGACCTTATTGAATTTGACATTAGAAGTTGATTCACCTTTTTAAAAGCATTTTTACATATTGAATTTGGACCTCCGAGGAATAGAAAACAATCAAAAATAAATTGTGAAAAATAGGAAAAAGAAACCAAATCAGAAAACTGAGAGAGACACATGAATACATGAATAGCCCCCTTCATCCATGCTGCACCTTTTAATGAGAAATGTATGCATAAGATAATTAATGGATTTGGATTTTAATGTATGTCTGCAGCAACCCATTTGCCAGAGCTATGAACTGAGGAGTATGAGTCTTTCAGAAGTTTGTAAGAATGCCAGTTCTTTGCCTGCATGTGAAGTGCGGTTGTCATTCCAGGATGCTCCTGCCTTGTGTGCTGTATGGGTGCAGGCTCTATGGAGGTGCTCTGTGTGCTGCTTGACTGCACCATTTTACTGTGTATTCATGCTAATGAGTAAAACAGTTTTGCGTTTTCTGGATGAACAACAATTTGGATGGGTAGATGTTAGATAGAAACAGGTAGAATGGAATTAATCTAGACTACAAGGACTGCTGCATCACATGACAAAGAACCTACTGCTGCATTAGGCACTGATCATGGTTTAGGGCCACAACTCTAGTCCCAGTGAAAATCTGTATTAATTTTATGTATGATTGGGCTGTTTAATAGTGTACATACCACTTTTTATTTTTAATTTCTGTGATATAAGTGTCTGTAACATATGCTGAGGGATGAAGACAGCTGGCTGTGCACTTGTCATGTTTGTTGGTACTTGTTAGTTACATGCAAACCAATATATGAACCTTTAAAGAGATTCCAAAGTCATGTTGAAAACGAAACCACAGGAATAAGGGAAATGTCATGTAGTTCCATTACTTGGAGTAACAGAGACAGCAGTTGGAAAGATATCAGGCATGCGTATTGTGAAACAAAGTCTACTTACTGTCATGTTTGGAGGTTTACCAAAGTGAATCATGGTGTAAAACATCACAAGGCACAGTCTCCAAAGATAATTTTGGTTGTCTCCTAGGAGAGGAGTTTCCAAGACCCTAAAAAGGAAATAAACAGGACAAAATACAAAGTATCATAGATTATTTCCAAAGTATGAAAAGACAAGCATTCATACAAATACTCAAAGTATCTTGCAAGATCTTACACACACACAGACACACACACACACACAAATATCTGTTAGCATAGACATGTACGCTTATATAAAGACACTCAAAACAAAATCTAGAAAGAGTTACAGAACTCTACTTATACACCTAACAGAAGAATTCTGTCTGCATCCCTCACTGTCAAGCATTTTAGAGAACTGAGCCTCAGCAGAACAGAATGTCCAAAATGAAGTGATTTTTTGGGGAATAGTAAGAACGAATTTGTCTGCAATTAGGCTCTATTAAGCCCAGAACCATACATGCAGACTGTCTTACCAGTAGACAAGGAAAACATTTCATTTACCTCCTGAGCTATAACTGACATCTCTTTTCCCTCCTGTTGTTGCAATCTGTCCTCCTATCTCCTGCTGAGTGGAGTTATTCTCATTAAAGGAAGCACTTTCTTGTTCAGTCCTGGGCTGAATCAAAAGCAGTTGACGATGTAAGTTCCCCAGGTTTGTTTTGTTCTGCTGTCACCAGTTGATATTCATCAAATAAATGAACAAGGAACATTTATAAAATAAACAAGTTCTAAAAATAATAATAATTAGGGAAATAAAAACTTATATAATGAGAAAGCATGAAAGAAAAGTCAACAGATTTGTGCAGAGCTATGGTCAATAATAAGTAAACCCTCAGTGGATGAATTTTATAATTCAAATAATTTTATAATTCAATGTGAAACTTTACAATTGTCAAAGGCATATTGCCTGTCATATTGTATATGAAATATACAATCATATGTTATCAACAGTGAAGAGCAAATTCTGGATAAATCTGTCCCGGAGGAAAGAAAAGATAATTTACAAAGAAGTGATGACTTCCGAGAACCTGACTGAATGACTGTACTACATCACATGCCTTTGGCATCAGAAAAGCCAGTAGAGTTCTTTTGAGAAACAGAGAAGAAAATGGCTTGTCAAATGTATACCACAAACCCTCAGCTCTCTGGTGGGCAATCTTGCCTCTAAAGAGGAGTGTTTGGTCCCCAGTGTAATCTCAGTGCCTAATCATGGAGGTGAGCTTTTCCTGTTTCTTTGCTTTGACCATAGCCACATGCATATGATACTTTTTGTCTGTGACACTTTCATTAAAATACCCTTGCTATATCCTTGTGCTAACATGCAATCTAATTCCACAGTACTGTAGTGGCCTCAATGGATTAGTCACAGGCTTACCTTTTAGGAAACAATGTTTTAGTGAGTCCATAGTGAGTGGAACATAAACAAGAAATTTCTCCATATTCTGAAGAGATAAAATTTCCAGCTAAATAAGCAAAAGAAAACTGACAGCAACACAAGAAGCAGGATAATACATATACCAGCACACTGAGTGCCTGTGCTTGATTCTTATCTATCTCTGCCCATATCAATTACTGTTGTAATTATGAATTATAATAATAATAATAATTACTGCTATAATTTTTTTTTTTTTGGCCAAACTGACTTCAGATTTATGTTTCCAGTTTTTGGTTTTGTTTGGCTTTGTGTTTTGTTTGCTTATTTTTACAAAGGAGGTTTCTAAAATAAGACTAGCAGCAAGAAAAGAGAGGAAGTAACCCAAGGACATTAGACTGTTGATAAGAAGGTAGAGAGGTAATGAGACTCAGTAGTGGGGTCCTGAACACTGACCATGTGGAAAGGTGGCCATAGAATACTAACTAATTCAACCCATAGCTATATCCTCAGATTTTCTAGGACGAGTCTTTTTGATAGGTGTTAAATTCTGTGCTGGGATCTGACCAGGCTTTCCTAGGAACTTTATAGCCAAACCTGCAATTTAGACAGATGAGGAAAATCAACACAAGCAACAACAGAAGCAGAAGGTAATCTGTGTAATAGCCCTGAATACCTGAAAACAAGGTCTTTTGGCTTCAAACTATTGAGCAGATTGCATTGTGTACCTGAGGTACAATTGATATTTTCATGCTAAAACAATGTAAGTACATTATCTCCTCAGGAACATATGATTTTTAATGGCCATAGTCATGTGACTGGAGAAAAGGGATTTTTACTGCCAGAAGGGCACATAAAATTCATAATAAAGGGAAAGAAAATGTTTTTTTAAAAAAAGAACAGAAAACTCAGTCTGTGAATAAAAGGATGAAATATTTAATTGTAGGATGGGGAGAGAAGATGAGAGCAGAATTGGGGTTAGAATAAACTCTGGATGTTGCAGAGCAGTAGAAGGCATAATTGAAGCTGTTTTAAAAGCAATGTTTTGCTTTTATGTGAAGTTCTAAGCTGCAGACAAACAATATGAGCTTTTGTGACTCTAGCATGATGCCCTTGAAATGTTTCAAGTTTTTGAATCTATTAATTTTAAACCAAAATCGCTACTTCTTTCTCCAAACCCTAGCTTCCTCAGACCATACTGGTTGCACATATATACTTGGATCCTTTTTTTTTCTTTTTGGTCTGCAGAAGTGAGGAGGTTAGGGGGGATGAAGCTAGAAATCTATTTTACTAAAATGCAAGTAATGATAGCTGTCAGAATACTGGGAGAAGTGGCTGATACAGGAGAATTCTGTGCTGAGTACATTCAGCAAGACCTGGACAGGTGTGAGAGTTGAGCAGAGAGGGACCTGTGAAGTTAAACAAAGGCAAATTCAGGGTCCTACACCTGGGGAAGAATAACCCCATGCACCAGTACAGACTGGGGTTGATTTGCCTGAAGGCAGCTCTGTGGAGAAAGGCCTGGGGTTCCTGATGGACAACAAGCTGTCCATGAGCCAGCAGTGTGCCCTTCCTTGTGGCCAGGAAGGCCAATGGTATCCTGGGGTGCATTAGGGAGATCACTGCCAGCAGGTCAAGGGAGGTGATCCTGCCCCTCTACTCAGCCTGGTGAGGCCACATCTGGAGTGCTGTGTCCAGTTCTGGGCTCCTCAGTACAAGAGAGACTTGGAGCTCCAGGAGTAATTTCAGTGAAAGGCAACAAAGATGATTAAGGGACTGGAACACCTAACTTATGGGAAAAGGGTGAGGGTTGGGCCTGTTTAACCTCAAAAAGAGTCAGCTGAGAGGGACCTTTATCAATGTATACAAGTGTCTGAAGTGACGGTATCAAGAAGATGAGGCCAGGACCTCAGTGGTGCCAAGCAGGGACAGAAGAAGGGCAATGGTCACAAACAAAATACAGAAAGGTCTACTTTTACATGAGGAAAAACACCTTTACATTAAGGATGACAAAGCACTGGAACAGGCTGCCCAGAAAGAGAGTGTGGAGTCTCCGTCTCTGGATATATTCAAAAGCCACCTGGAAGCAATCCTGTGCAACCTGCTTTAGGTGAGCCTGCTTTAGTAGGGAGGTAAGACTAAACAATCTCCAGTGGTCCCTTACAACCCCAACTGTGCTTTGAGTTTTTGATTCTGTATTTATAAACAGCACCATCTGTTTGTTCTTTGCTTCCCTGTTGTAAAAAACCAGCTCTTTAAAGGGCACTGCATTGAAAACAATTTATCTGACTGAAAAAGCCCCCACAAAAAGCTTATTTTAGTTTTTTTTAAGGAGACAGTCTCTCACTGAGTCCCAGTGAGTCTAAGTCGACAAGAAGGTGAGCTTTAAAATGAGACCAGTTGCACCTTAAGCATATGCTGTCACTAACCTCTTTGCACTATAAGAACATAAAGTAATTTCAGCTTTTAGAACCCCTTTCAATGTGTTCTTCATTTTGCTTCATTAACGAAGTCTAAAGTCTTGACAAGACTTGACAGTTTACCATACAAACACTCAAAATACTCATGGATTGTACGTTCCTAATCTAGGAGACATTTTCTAAGCACACGCAAAGCAAAACCAATGTAAGAAAAAAGGTGCCTCTGACCCTATATTTAGCCTGAAGTTCAGCTATCTTCCTTTGTTTCTGAGTACTCAGTCCTCTTGTTCCACAAAAGCGCAAAGTAATTCTAAAATGGGCTTGATCAGTCTTCTCTGATGAAGCTTCTACTACTTGTGGGGACTAATTACACATGCATTTTTCTGAGTAACAGAGAACACTGGAATGATTCAATAATTCAGTGCGTTGGCCTTGTAGCAAGAAGAAGTAATTGTTGGGGTCTAAAGTATCCACCACAGAATGCAGAAAGAATTTATAAAAAGAAACAGCATTAATCATAATTTTTTGGTTCTTTGCTGCTCCTAAGGTAAGAGGAGAAGGAAATTCTGTAGGTGACAAAGTGTTATCTTAAGTTCCTAATACAAGGAAAAATTAATAACAGAAAATGTAAGACCCAAGCTGTCATCTGCTTTAAGCTTAAAGCAGATTCTTTAGAGTGACTTGAGGATTAAATAGGAAATAAAAAAAGATTAAAAAATACCTTATCAGTAGCATTCAAAATAATGTATTTCATGAAAAGTCTCCCAGGGAAAGCCTGTCCAAAACACTGAAACACTCCTGGAGAGACTGACTCCATTATCAGCTATAATAGCATCAGGTGACAGACTTTAGTAAGCAAAGTGTTGCACAGTGAGAAAACTCTACTAGCAAGCACCAATTTACACCTCTGAATTGATGTGAGTATTTGTTAATATTTCCTGTTTGCTTTGTAGCCATTAACTGATTAATGAAATCCTAAAGAGAAGCAAATACACGGTATGGGGTGAGCGGGTGTTACCACTCCCTTTTGGCAGGTGATGGGGAAACCAAGAAGACACTTGCTGATGACTTACTTGAGACTAGGCTGCTCAGCATGTGGAAACATTCCTACAAGAGGCTGCATACTCTGACAGTTGACAACTGGAACTCCTGTAGTAGGTGGCAACATGCTTGTCCTACCCTAAGATGGTGGTCATTGTCCCTTACCTCTACTTTCATAATTCATGCACTTATGAGGCATCTTTAAAGTAGTAAAAAAGATCTTGACTATGTTGAACATTTTAGAAAGAAGCTGGTTCTCTAACTCTAGGACTTTTCTAACTCTAATTCAGTTTGGTCGTAGCTGTCCACAAACATTGTGAGTTGTCTTGGGTCTGTACTGCCAAAAGAAGCTGTCCCACATTGTCTTTCCCTATTAGCTTCTCACTTCTCTCCAAAGACACAGTGTTTCTTTCAGCAGCAGAGTATGTTTAAAGAATTATTGCTACATGTAAGTCAGGACAATTTTATTCAGATAAAAGAGTGGGAATGATTCCCATTGTACAGCAAGTACATGACACTGCATTTGAAAATCTACTTAAAATACCAAAGAATCAGCACATTGCAATACACAGAATTAAACTGAGGAACATCTACAATTTTCCATGTGCATCACCTCACAGCTAAGTTTTCCCAATTCCTTTTTTCTTCTTCCTTTAAAACATTGGAAAATGCTGTTTCTGTGGAGCAGTCTTGCAAACCAGTCAGCCTCTCTTGCAGAAATTTCCTTAAGTATTTTGCTACCTCTTATGCCTAGATCCATACTCAGAGGCTCATGGGTGCTAGACTGACCCATTATTTTGTATGAATTACCCTTAACTGAAGTAACATGAATTGGATGTGCCTTCACTGTTATTGCAAAAATTAAAAGCTGTCCTTTACCAAGAGTTTTTCATAAAGTAAAAATTAAGACATTGACATTAATACAGATTTCTGTATAATAAATAGCTCTGTGCAGTATCACAGGGTTTGCTCTCATGTGCTTACTGCCATGAAATCAAGCAAAGATAGACAATCAAATCAAAATGTTGCAAACAAACAAATGAACAATTCCTTCCAAAGAAAGCTGTCCTGAGATTAGATGTTACTCAGAATAAAACAGGTATCCACAGTGGGTTTTTTCTCCTATTTATAGTTGCTTCTATACCACTGTTCCCTCTCTCTTTGCTGAATTTCTGTTTGGGATCTTTATCTCAGATGTCATTTTGAACAGGCATTCTTATCACCCCAACCACAGGTTCAGTATCCATAATCACCACTATCATAAATAAATTCTTATTAATAGCCATGAAATAATTCTCAAGGTCTGTTAAATATTGTGACTGATATTTCAAAAATTAAAGAAGTTCTATGTTCTCAAACATAATATTTTAAGTTATAAAATTTCATACTGTATTGGTGAAAGCTTTAGCAGTGAATGAAGCTGTTAATGCTGAAGCTCAAAATTCAGAAACTAGATTACAGGTTCTTCTGATCCCTTGGAAGTGCTTTTCTTTGGGCAAGACACTGTAGTGCTTTCTGCTTCTGTTTGTCCAACTGAATAATGAAAAAAATACATACATCAGAAACTGGAAGAGGATTGTGAGGATATTTGCTGATAATATATCAAACATCATTTTCTAGGCAGTATGGGAGTTATTATCTTGGTATCCAAAACTTTTGAAAAAGTTTACGGAGGATGCTATTGAAAGTGTAATTTCTTATGTACTTTTGTTAGTTAAGAAGTAAGATGCCGGACTTTGAAGTACAAGTGGTAGCTGGGTAAAAAGGAAGATTTTGTTTCTTGAATAACACAGACATGTCTCAGCTGAGGAATGGTTCAGTTGCCCTAAGCTCATAATCAAAAGTATTTTGATGTGTATTTAGCCAAGATTCTTACTCTTGGAAAAAAAACACCAAATAAAATACGTTTCTGTGTAGGGGGCAAGAATCCACATATTATTAGATCAGCATTAGGCCAAATACAAGACTATCTAGAATCCTTGCACTATCCAATTTGCTGAATGCCATATCCAATCGAATACATAGGAGAGCAGCAGATCTATCCTTCAAAAGCCTAGGATATATACATTAAGGTAGAAAGCTCGATTGTGGAGTCTCTATCAGTTTGAATTAATTTTTTTGGACATGGGGCATCAATACAGTATGTTATAATCCAGACTGGGTTTTCCTCTGTATAATTGCATCTTGTGTTTCCTGGAAATTCAGTTTGAAAATTCTATTATCATCTTCTGTAGAATGGTTGAAAACAGCCAATAGTCACACTGACCTTTTTCCTGTTCTAAACTTCATGTTTCTAAGTGTACAGANCTGGACCTGCGATGTCGGGCGGGGCTGGAAGTCTGGCAACGACAATTTGGGAATCGGAGCTGCTGTGAAGGCCTGGAGAGGTGTCTTTACTTTGATGGACTCCTCCATCTCTGGGGGCTCCCTCTGTGAGCTGTTGGATTGGGCAGCTGTGCTATGGCGGGATGTGCTGCCGCGGGAACTCCTGGTTCCGCAGACAGCGGACCCTGCGGTAGCTGCGCCGTGGCAAGATGCGCTGCTGTGCGAACCCGCCTCCCCTGGGTGCCCCGCGCCGGCGAAGCGGCTGGTGGGGATGTGTGAGCTCCGGGATGGGCTGGAGGCCGCCTCGCCTCGTTCAGCTTAGTGGCCGCCGGCGCCCCGCCGGCGTTCCAGTGGGATGGGCCGGTGCCCGGGACCTTCATGGCCGTGCATGCACAGCATCGAGAGGATGCCTTATTGTCGGNCCTGCCTGCTGCATCTTTCTCTTGGCTCTGCTCGGGGAACAGCGCTACACGCGACAAGTGGTGACCTCCTGACGTGTCTTGTGCACTGCGAGCCTAGCTGCGTTTCTCTGAGG
>VYZQ01015520.1:0-17283 GCA_013400655.1 Mystacornis crossleyi | reverse complement strand
CGGGGGCGGCGGCCAGGGCGGGCGGCGAGAGCGGCGGAGCTGGAGCGGCGCGACGCCGGCGATGATGATGATGATCATGATAATGATTAAAAAAAAAAAAGTCTTGTTTTCTTTAAAAAAAAATCTCGAAGTTAGTTCCGAGCCCGGGAGTTGTGATTTTAATTTTTTTTATTATTATTTTTGTGTTTTTTTTAATTTTTCTTACGTTTGGTGATCACAACAACAACAGCAAAGGCAAATGGGACTGGGGGAAAAATGATACAGAAGGCGCTGTTTGAAGCTTGTCGGTCTCTGATTGAAGTCTGGAAGATGGTCTGCAAAGAAGTCTTTTGGCAGCACAACTGTTACTCAAGGGGGTTTGTGGATTTTTATTTTTTTTTTTCCGTGAGAGATCTTAATGAACTGTTCTGATTCTTTTTTTTTTTCCTAAAGGGACCATTGCAACTTTTTTTGGAGGGAGAAAACTGATGTCTTCTATGCATCCGATTCTTAACAAAGCTGCAGGGAGCTTGAAAAAATGCAGACTGTACAAACGCTTACAAATAACTGAACTGACTTAAGATCAGAGTTTACTTTTCAGATCAAATTGTTTATGGTTTTACAAATGTGATTTCTACTTGCCAACTTTTTTTTTTGTAACTTGTTCCCTTATACCTCCTTGATTGAATACCAGACAGCCTAGACCTCAGTACAAAAAGGTATTGAAACATTTTTGATACATAACAGACCTCAGTCTTTTTTAAAAATTAATATATTTTCAGGCGTATTTTTGTACAGTGAAAAGGGAACATTCTTGCTGTGTTTTTTCAGTAAGACTTTTCAGGCACTTCTTCCCTTTTATTTTCTTTGTTTTTCTCTGTTTTTAGCATGCAAGTTTGTTGGTACGTTACGTCCTGGTTTTAAAAGGATTAAAATTTTAAAAAATAATCCTTGCATCTAAAGGCCTTGTGGTTTAAAAAAAAAAAAGAAACAAACACTTTTTTTGTACAGCTATAGTTCAGATTTGTTCAATATTTGTAGGTAAAGATTTATTGAAAATGGTGATATAGACCTCAGAGCTGTTATCTTAGTTTAAAAGATTGTATATGTACTGTACTATAGTAGGACTTTATGTATCTCATACGCTGTGATATGTGGATGGGGCCCCAGATGGAAGGTATGAAACTGGATTCTCGATTTTAGCAAAAAAAAAAAAGAAAAAGGCACATAGTTTAAAAAGTTTCTCATGTTGTGCAATATAATCTAAAGTACAGACCATCTGCATATTTTGTAGCAAATGATGGCAAAAGCAGACTTGTGCACTGTCAACATCATAGCCTGTTTTTTTTTTTTTAATGCTGAAAGTCTGTATCTTTACAATTTTAATAAATCAGCTGGAACTGATAGAAACTCGTATCGCAATTAGTGTCTGTAGCAGTAACTCTGGAGATGCCGCGTTGTCACCCCTCGCCCGCGGAGGCGCGGTAGCTGTAGGCTGTTGTGCATGATCAGAGCTAGGGGGGAAGGAGAGTCAGGACTGCTTCTTTTCCTTTTTTTTTCCTCCTCTCGTCGCCTTTTTCCCACCGGCTTTACTCCGCGGGGTCGAGGTTTGCTTGCTGCGGGCTGCTCCGGGCAGTGGCAGGCTGGCTCGCCCCCGGTATTTTCGGCTCTGCCGCCTTCCCGGGGAGGGGGGGCGCGGCGGGGCCGGGTGCCCGCTCTCACCGCCGCTGGGAAGGCGACTTGCCCCCTCTGCATGCCCCCGATCTTCTCCCCACTGGGCCTTTTCCTCCCCCTCTCCCGTTTTTGATGAATAGCCTGGGCTAGACTCGAGGTGGGGATGCTGAGGGTAGCGGTGCTGCATCTCCTCCGCTCCGGGCAGCGCTCGGCCCACCGGGGTGGCCCCGGCCCCTCCGGAGAGCCGCCCGCCGCTCCGGGCAGGCAGGGCAGGGCGAGGGAGGGTACGAGCTTCGGCTGTAGGTGAGCAGACTTTGTCAGTGTGCTTTTTTTTTTTTTTTTTTTTNNNTTTTTTTTTTTTTTTTTTTTGGACTTTAGGAGCCATCGGATTTCAGTTGCGTGCTCTGAAATAGCTGCTGATGGCAATAAACAGACTCACGAGGTGGAAGTTTGTTTCTCAAGAAGTTTACTTTTTTATCTGATAGGCATTGGTAAATTATTACTACTTTTTTTTTTTTTTCTCTGCTAATTAATGATCCAGCTGTTTACAGGGACAATTCACTGTGCTGGTATTTTGGTGGCAACCACTGCTACAGGCTTTCAGACTTGCTGAAATGAAAATCCTGCATACGCATTTGTAAGGCATAATAAAACATAACATTAAAACCTGCATGCATGTTATGTTTAATCAAAGACAACTCTTAGGCATTTAAGTGGTGAGATATCTTACTTTAGGTTAGTTAAACTGGTAGTAAAATGATTAATATAATCTGATCTCTTTCTAATAATAATAATAATAAAACACTCATGATTCTAAATAAAAGTTGTTTGGCCTAAATCTTTGCTATCAGAAAAGAGATATAGCATATCTGGGAACTCAAATTTATGTCTTGCATTGTGATAATTCTTTATGAGAAACTGTGTTTTAAAACAAACTTAATTACAATATACAAGATATCCTTGGCAATGGATAGTCCTCAATAAAACAGAGTTTCTTGAATTTTCAGTTTTTGGTCTCAAATGATTAGTGTGTTCTCCATGTAATAACTTAGAAATCAAATTGAAAACAAATGACATTTATCTCTTCTAAGGCAAAAGACTGAAAGAAAATAGATACACTGAAGTGCTCTAGCCTAGCCATTCACTATCCTGCTATCGAAAATCCTGTTTTGGGCTAGGGTGATGGAGTAAGTTGATCAGGTTCTAAGTCTTAAAACTGAGCCAAAATTCTCTTAGTAATTCTTCAAGCTATCATGAGGGTAGGGTGACTTGTTCTTTCGGTCCCTTTCTTCTAATATGCATCCTTGTTTATTAAAGTGATAATAGGCAGTGTCATTAAACATTTGTGCTTTACAGATGTTCAATGAGTTATGAATGATTATGGTCAAATACAGGCTGCATTTAGTTTGCATTGTAATAAGGTCTGTTTCTCAGCCTACAAAAGTTTTGACTTGCATATACTTTTGGAAGCCGTTTTTAAAATTACCATTTAAAATATTGGTCAAGGATAACTGATTTAAATGATCCATTTAAAGAGCAGTCAGGCATATTTTAAAAGAGCAACAGGTCTACTTTAGTCAAAGAATATAATACCCACTCAGAAGTATCTTTTCTTTCTTCTGAATGGGAATTATACTGTACTATATCAGAGGAATATTTTGAGTTTATTGTGCAGGGAAACAATTTTATTGGCCAAACACTTGAGTTGCTTTTATTTTAGAGTTTATTATTGCATATTGTTCAAGGAAAAATTAGGTAGTGTTCTGTTTAAGCCACTGCATAGTTAGGGCTGAAGTTTGATGCTGTTGAATGCCTAAGCTCCTACTGATCTCAGTGAGAGTAAAAAATAATCTTCTACTCATGAAAAATAGCATCTGCTAAGCTACTCTTTTTATTTTATTTTGTTATTAATAATAATATTCATACCTTCTGTTGTTTGGATTTTTTTTTTTTTGTGTACATAGGAATCTTTGTTGACATGCTAGGGCAGTCCTGTTGCAGGCCTGGTATCTCCTGTGGCCTTTTTCCCCACATTCCTTGCATTTGTCTTTGTACAATAGTGTAATAGGACTCAGTGATAGGAGGGAGAAAAATGAGCTTTTCTATGTTGAAAGACAATTTACTTGCTAACGCTGAGGATGTCAATGTAAAACCTAATCAAACATGCTGATTCTTTTTATCTTTAAAGTGAACATTTTTTGCAAACTTTTTTCCCCTTTTGATGTTTTTACTCTGTTTTTTTCCCTTCCTTTTAAAAAAGCCACCATTAAGAAATATTTTCTTTCTTTAAGCGCAGTCTTTTACAAATGTGGTAGAAAGGCTCATTCCAAGAGTCCTTTAAGTGCTACATGCTCTTTAGGCATTCACTGACATTCAGATGAAATTTCAAGTCTATTGAATGTGATTTGCATGCGTGCAGAATGATCCTTCACTCCTGCCTTTTTGAGGAAAGTGCAACTCTGTTGTTACACTGGGGAGAACTGGTGTGGGGTCAAAGTCAGGACCATATAAGTTTTAGGTGTTTGATAATCAAAACAGTTCATTAATTCCGTTTTACATCTTCACAATTGCTGCCTAGTAAGGCCTTAAACTTGCTCTGGTTAAAAAAAAAAAAAAAATTCTCATTGAGCTTAATGGGAGTTTTTGCCTCAAGGGCTGCTGGCAGGATAGGTGTCTTAGTTCCTCCTAACCTTTATTTGTAAGAATGGCCAGGAAAACATAAACAACAAAAACTTAATACAATGAGTTGCCTTACATTTCCCCTACTATACAGTTATATTTCTTTGATTAATTTCCTTACCCCTCACATCCAAGGCTGTGATTGTTTTTGTTTTTCTTAATTTTTTTGCACACTACCTATACCAATTAACTGCCTAATTAGTTTTATCTTCTCTACATGGATGCAGTGAATTTGTAAGAGAATTTCACAAGCAAGTAGTTTTTTAGTGAGTTTAAAGTAAATAGAGTTTTAAAGACCTATTTTTATATTCAATATAAAGCACAAATGTGCAGAAAATGTAGAATGACTTACAAAAAGGGAAACAAAAGTTCGTAATATTTCATGTATAAAAGTAATACCTTCTTTAAGGTGAGATTCTCTTAGAAAACCCAATACTTATGCCAGTGCAAAGATAGGAATATTTTAAAAACTCTTAGAAAAATTGTGATTGACAGCAATTTAAAAGGAATGACTTCTGTAGATACAAGGAAACCCCTAAAGCAATATGGATAAGAAGGGGTGAATGGTTTTCAATGATGAACAACAACCTGGAAGTGTGAGAATGGAGGTTTCAATCCTTATTAATTAATCAAATTTCTTCTTTTGTGGTTAGTTACATCTGGATTTTCTGTGAAGTGCAATCTTGCAGGATGAAAAAGTGCAAGGGTGCCAAAATTCTAAGACTTGTGAAAGTTCAGAAGCTGGTTTGATTTAGAATTATTGAATAGGGCTTCAGATTTTGGTAATTCACACTTCCAGTAAAATCAAGACATTGATTTACTGCTTGAAGAAATTTGATCAAGTAATAATGATTAATCCGGGAACTCCCATTGTCACAATTTGTTTTCGTTTCCATCGTCCTGCTTATCTCCAAAACCAACTTGCCTCAACTCCTGGCAAAGCCAGGGAGAAGAGTTATATGCCATTGTTAGTTCATTTACAATTTGTATCTGGTTTTGCTCTTGTACATATGTTGGCGTTTTGGAGTCTTTACATAAATGCTGTGATACTTTTTTTCTTATTTCTTTTTATTTTTTGGTGGGCTGTTTTAAAATGGAGGCCTGTTTTCCAGTGTGGGACTTTTGATGGTTACAACATTTCAATGATGTTGCATGATGGCCACAGGTGGGGGAAATTGAATGTTTTAGAGCAGTTTTTCAAGCATGACACTTTTAAAATACGTAATTTCAAAGACTTTTCAAGGCCACATGAAATTAGTTTTCATAGCCACTCCAGGTCTTGGGGGGAAAAGCTGAAAAGTACTTTTGTTTAGAAGTCTGAGTGATGGTGGGGGGGAAACCTTTTCTTGAGGTTTTTGCATGCCAGTGCACGGCCTGTTGCTGTGAGAGAAGGAAGATGGTAAGGCTGCTTGAGGCAATGCACTGGAGGACAAAGTGTTTTCTAGCACTAGAAAAAGAAAATGCATGGCAAAGTTTTGTCTTCTAGTAGACTATATAGCATGCAGAGTTTAGTATGTGTCAAAACAGTGTATGACATTGCTGTATCAAAGTTGTAAAATTAAGCATTATTTATTGAAAACTATGTATTTTTTTTGTAAAAACCTGATCACCTAGAGGATTAATATCAGTGACTTGTGCTAGTGCTACAAACTTAACCAGCTTCTTTACTACAGTACTTGATATGCAGTGTTAATGCTCAGGGTTGAAACCAGTCCACTCCAATGTCTTTTTTTGCAAGAGTTTTTAAATAAAGGAACAACATAATGCAATTGTTCAAAAGACTCTAATAAAAATGTGTGATCAATCTTCCTATGTGGTTTTATGTGGATTTTTTTTTTCTGGTGTTGCATTTGGTAAATGCAGTTCAGCTATTACAGTGATTCCACTCCATTCTGTGGGCACCTAAAGCTGAAAGTTAATGGGAATGTTATTTCTTTCAAAAACACCCTCGACAGATAGTTATGGTCCAGGTAGTCCAGCGCTGTTCTGGGCATGCCTGAGAGACACTGAAATAGAGAATAAGCCAATTAGCTTGCTTCTTCTTTTCTGGTTAAGACTCTGGATAAAACAATAAAGTATTTTATGACAAACATTTTTAACTTTACTTTAAAGCTGACCATGAAAAAATGAAATAAGATGGATTACATGCCAGCAAACCCCATTTCTCTCTGTATCTTTTTCTACAAACAATTTACCATCTAAATGTATTTTGGCATAGAAAAAATCATTCTGTATTAAGATTCTAGTTATGAAAATGTTTTTATGAGAAACCTGTAATCAATTATTGAAACTATAAAAAGGTGTTTTTAATGTGTTTATGTGGTGAAAGTTTGTTGTATATTAAATATTGTTTTATAGAAATGATGGAGTTATATTGTTACAAATTCAAAATTTGTAATTAATATGAGCCATCTATTGCAGAAATTCACCTTGTAGACCTCCTGCCAGTAGACATATTCCCATATCCCAGGAAATATACAAGACACATCTCTCAATTGTATTTAATGTCTGTACTTCTGCAAGTTTACACGGGGTTGAAAATATCAATTGATAATACCTTCCTTTCTGCTGGCAGGGTTGTTGGTTACCCTTAATACCCAGGAAGTAATAGAAAAATTCTAATCAACTTCAGCTGTAGCTGATAGAAACCTTTAGACCTGGGAGAGTCAACTCAAATAAAAAGTTCCAGATTATTTTGTATGACTCTTAAGCACTGCTCTTCCCATTTTTCCTGTTCTTTCCTTATCCCAACACTTAGCTGAATAGCTGCTTTCTCCAAAAAGCAACTCTTGGATGATAAGTGATTTCTGTTTAACTTATCAGACCTATTGAGAACGATGAAAGCAATCTATATAATTTCAGAAGTCTGCTGTAGTAGTATATTTTCGTGTGAATGGAGATGTGTAACTGATGTGAAATAAGGGTTTGAATGTGACATGTCTTAGTAAACATAGGAAGTTTAAGCTGATCATTGTAAATCAATGAAATAAAATCTTTATATACAGCCATCATACCACTATCCTTTCTGTACATATCAAAAAAGTTTCAAAAATCATTTTTAAGGTATTTCAGAAGGTATTGAAACAATGCTCTGAGAGAATTCCGTGATAGCTTGTTTTTTTGTTCAGGGGTTGGGGGTGGAGGTTGGCTGTTTGTTTTAATTCCTATAAAGTCCTGTCATAGTTAACCAAAGACAAAGTAAAAGTCTTCTAGAACAAACTACCTCCATGCTGTCTCAAAACTCATGTTCCTCCTGAGTGAGAACAGTTATTACTGCTTCGGAAAGTCAAGATTCAGTTCTATATCACATCTTAATGCTAGAGGGAATTTCTGCATGACATGTTGGAAATTTTCCCTATCTAGTGTTTGAAAGTGGTTTTGGATTGGTAAACCACAAGTTGTCGCATCTTAAAACTATCGCTGTAGAGGTATTGTGCAGCCTGGGTGTTAACTCAGTTTTAAATGGAAGAAAGGATAGAAGCACATGTTTGGGGAGAAAAAATACTTGGCATTTCAGTTTGAATACCATATTTTCAAGTTTGAATGTTAGATCTAACCCTAGAAGAAATGTGTGAAAACATGGACTGTAGGTAACATAGACCTACATAGACTCACAGATACCTACACACATTTTCATCATTACAGACTTAACACAGGCATATACATATGTATTTGGATTTTCATTAAAATGCTTGCTGGCTGGACCACTCTAAATGGCTAGAATGTAGTGTTCATTAAAATCTATGACTTTAAATCCTGAGAATTTCATGACATTTTCATCTGTTGTACTTAAAGTGTTGTCCCTGGAGTTTTGTGAGTTTTAAGACAATCTTTTTATAGCCTATTAACATTTTGATAGAATAGCAAAAAATCTCCCCAAAACCCCTACCCAAATGTATAGCTAAACCAAACCATAATGAAATCACACAAAACCAAACAAGCAAATCACCCTCAACAAGTACCTCCAGCTCTAGAAATGACAATTCCCACAACAGTCAGAGTAAAAGGCTCTTGGCCCTTTCCCTTGAAATCTGACATTACATTTATTGGCATTGCTCTGATATTTGCATAAGCTAAAGCATCTATGTTTTTTCTACAACTCTGAAAATTCGACTAAAAGATGATGATCATCTTCAAGCAAAATTGACTCACATATATACTTTAAAATACAAGTCTTACTTTCTCAAAGTATAGTGTTAACAAAAACTGAAATGTACACAGGGAATGAAGTAGGATATATCTGCACACAAGAACTGGATAGTCCAAGAACTGCACAGTGAAAAAGAAAATCTAGATCTCAGTTATGATTGTCCTGTTAAGTTTCATATTAATGTGACATTTTGGCATTTCACATGTACAACTAGGTGGATATTTTCTTTCTTTCATGCACCAAATATGCATAAATAAATATGCAACAAATTCATCTTGAGGTTGCTTTCCCGAGTCAGTACTGTAAGAACTTCGATTTTGTGTCTAACTGTAAAGTAGCTTACACTTGAGCCTAGCCTTTACTTGATGAGACTTCCTTTGTCTGCATAATCTTATTGTAATAATATTCCCGAAATCTCTTTAAAGCCTGCCTTTCATTCACCTAATTTCATTCACCTTGTTCCTTCACTTTTAGTGCTCATACTCTTCAGCAATCAGAAGCATACTGCTCCTCTAACAGTAGCACTCTTTTTTCAAGAGTACAAAAAGGGTAGAAAATCTCTGAGAAATGCCCACCAATTTTTGTCCACGGAAACTTTGGCTACTATCTCTTTTCTGGGCTATGGGGGGCCATAACTTGAAAACAGTTTTGTTTTCCTCAGCTATTTGTGGACATTCATCAATTGTGGGGTTATCAAAGCCAATAGTGTTGCAAAAAATTCATTGAATTCAACTAGATTTCTGAAAACTACCTACTTAAACTGCTAAAACTATCCATCCTTATTTTGCCTGAAGTTGATGTGAATTGTTCCATTAACAGTACTGTGGAATATTAATGTCTGTAAAAGAGAAAATAACAGCAAAAATACCATCACCACCTCCCCCAGATAACTGCCTGTTTGGAGTGTGAGTCTTGATGTAGACATGATGACCTGAGACTTTTCCAACCTCAAAGAAAATCTTTTTGTGAAGAGACATTTTTGTATATTTCCACTGTATTAGCCAGACAGATGTAAAATATCACATTTCCGCAAATGTATTTTGCATTTGGAAGACAAGCAAAAATATATACAAAGTCACATACAAATGGAAAATATTTATGATAATGCTGAAGACATTTGAGAAACTATGGCATTAGATTTTCAAAAATATTTATCTTTGCTTTCCCCACATCAATCTCTTGCACAGGTTCTCCCACTAGCCTTTTACTGAGCACTTATATTTTTTTACATAAATGAGAAGATATAAATATTGACAGGTATCACAGACTTTCACGCACAAATGCAATTCAGCAAACATTACTAAAGCTGCTGTATCAGTCATGCAAAGTTAAGGAACAATGTAGGAAAAACTGCAACTTTACTCAACTCCTTTATAATACATATACTGCCATGAGAGCAAGTGTCCCAAGTAGGACAGCACCTAGAGGTTAGACACCTGGCATCAGCTGGCCATCCGTGGTAGATTTCTGGACTCACCCTTTGTGCTAGGTGAGGAGCTGTCTGCAGCTTCACTGAAAAAACAGGGTGTTTGGTGTCCCCAGCATGTGGCCCAGAATTTCTCATTAGATATCTCTATCCACTCAAGGGCTCAAGGAGTTAATAGTTTTGTTCTGATGACGGATGACAAGCTCTTTCCACTGATACATTATCCTGTAAGTAGACCATTGCTTGGGAAATAGAAAGCACCAGGAAGAGATAGAAAGCACATCTAGAATAAAAAACTAAAACAGAATCAGCACATAGTCCAGGCACTGGAACTCAGCTGTCTGTATTGTTAAATTGCTAGAAGACAAAATCTCTGACATGGTTTTGGCTGGTGAATGCTAGCACTCTTCCAAAAAATCACTGGAACAATTTGGAAATTAACATGGGCCAAAGATCATTCCCAATAGGCAGTTTGGATTCAGACACTCTGTTTTAGAAAGTAAGAGAGTTTAATAGGATAGATGTGGGCAGATCGTGCCAGCTGGCTTCTGAGCCAGGAAACAGACCTTGGTTTAATTTACTACAGCTACAGGTTACAAACCCTATTTCTGCAGGATTTTGACCATAAAACCCATATAATTTTGGAGAATACCTAAACCTCAGTCTATGGAATAGTCTCAGAGAGAAGCTGTCACCACTGTGTATGATTGGAATGCAAAAATCATGAGGCTAAAGGCGAGGCGAAAAGGAATTTGCCCTGAAACCTCTTCTGCTCTATTACTGACATGTGCTACCTCTCATTATATACAGCGTTGGTTCTACAGCTGTGGCATTCCTGTTTACAGGGGTGCTCATTCTAAACAGTGGGAGCAAAGAATGAGACTATGGATGTAAATTTTTTAAAACTCAGAAATTTCGTAGAGAATTTGGGATAGGATGAGTGCTCCAGCTCATAAAAATGATAACAATTTACATTGAAGTGCCTTCACTCCCAAGAATCCAAAATCACTTTACAAATATTGTTGGCCAATTTTGTTCTTCCCTTGTAGTCAAAACACCTACTGAAATCAATTGTAAAATCACTTCTATTGAATCTCCTCCAACTGCAGAGCTGAGTGAGAATTTTATATGTTGAACAGCTATAGACTGGAGCCTTGAAATTGCTTTTTAAATTATACATAAGAATCATACAGTTTATGTTCTTCTAGCACTCTCACAGTTAGTTTAGACAATATTTTCATGAACTATACTCTGAGGAAAAGAAATCAATCCATCTGGACTAGATAAGAGAGAATCATTAAATATTTTCCCTGCTTAAATATTAACATAAATTAGTAAAATTGATTTAGTGCCCTGAGAAAGGAATGCTCCCTTGGTCAGGACATCAGTGTTATGGTCTAATCTCGGTGATTACTGATTCATAGAAAGACCTGTCTTCAAACATTAAAGTTTTTGTGTTTTTTCTCCTTTTTAAATGGTAAGGATAAGGGATGAGACTAAAGCTAGAAAAGCATAAAGGATGATAGAAGTTTCAGACTCATTTGGGTTGTTTCACTGGTATTGAATCAAAATGGTGCATAGGCACTGCAACTGATCTCATGTTTTTTCTGATGTTCAGCGATTTCTTAATCTCACAATGTTCTACTGGTGTCAGTGGTGGGTTTGACAGAATAATTACTATCTGAGTTTGAACTTACACACAGGCAGGAAAAACAACATAGAGTAGGCTTGACTTGGAAACAACAGGAAGAAAACTAACAAAATTAAAAGAGAAAGGACAAGACAGACTGTTGTCATGAGCTGCCCACTGAGCTCTGAATTTTCTGGATTTTTGCACCAGTATGAGAGGGCTGCCTCAACAGGATAATTTCCAATGTGCCCTGAGCACTGAGAAGCTGCCTCTGCTGCTTGACCCATCAGGATCTGTCCTAGTTAAACAATTTTTGATACATATGTGCCCAGAGCACCAGTCAGCAAGATGCACTGTGTGTGGCTGCCTTGTGTCATCCCCGGCTTCATATGGGGCACATGGCAACTCCCATCTCCACCAGTTTCACATGGTGAGAGACTTTACTCCAAGGGAAAGACAAGAAGTAAAAGGTAAAACTTGGATTTACAAATGATGAGGGTAGGGACGTGCAATCCCACATCGATGCTGATCCCACATGCATGCTGGCATTCACAAACAACTCCTCTCCTAACTGACTGGAGGTGCTTGGAGGGCTGGGTCTCCACACTGCACTTGTGGAAAATAAGATCCTGAGCTAAGGAATGCTCCTACTGCCTGACATCTTTTTGTAGCCTTTTTGTAACTTTTCGTTTCAAGAGAAATTCAGTTATAAAAACTTATTGAAAATAAAAGTGACATTTTTTGATGTATCTTCATACAGCTCTGTTTGATTCCCACAGTCATTTAACCAGCAAAAAAGTTAGAACAGCAGCAGATTTTATCCATTGTATCCTAGAGTATTCAATTAATGTGAAAATACCTTTCTCCAGTCATGCCCAGAAAGTCACTTTGTATGAAATTGGAAACAATATGTACTGAATAATTACCTGATATTGAATAAAGATTCCCACTAGTGCAGGATTAGTAGGCTTAACCATTAGCAAGTTTCACAAAATGCTAATAAAATATTTATTTGGCTATTACTTTTCTTGACCTATCAGTTCAGTTCACTAATGGATTCGGTCTTTCTAGACAGAACCTTATACATTTATCTGAAGCTTAGCTAGCTATTTTCCTTGGTGATGATACATGAAATTTTTGGTGAGGTATATTTTTACTCTATGAAATTTGATGTTTATCTATACATATATACACATATACATAACATTAAGAATATTTAAGAAATAAAACATAATCAATTTTATCTCAAATATTTTCAGGTACAGAAGATATAAAAGTGCTATTCACTAGTTGGTCCAACAACTACTAGTTTAGAATATTCCATTAACAGTCAGAAACTACTTACTGTATACTTTATATTAGGATAGACTAGTCAAATGCATACTCACTGAATAATTCCATGACTTTTTCTCTCTATCTAAAATTCTCATCTAAGAACCTTTTAATGTATCTTGATTCTGAGAGTCTCCTTGTTGTACAAATCACTCTCATTCATATTAATGTTCTTTTTGTATGTAAAAGAGCTGGGATGTTGGAGGTAATATATATCAAAAAGGTTTTTTTGAGAAAAGATTCCCAGAATTCAGAATTCCTGTCCTTTGTGTGAAACATAAAGCAAGTACTAGAAATACCATGTATAAATATATTATTATGAAAGTTATTTTCCATTTAACTCATATGGATTGTGGTTTAAAGCAGGTGCTTAGTTCTATCTATATAAGATGCCTTGAATGTTACAGTTGCAGAAGAAAAAGAAGTGTGATTCCATCATAAGTTGACAAGCCTTTAAACTGAGGAGGTATCTGGTTAGGACTGGCAGGGTAGCAATAGAACAGAAATGTTTTCTTCAAGGGAAGGCACAGTTTTTCTACTAAAGGACAGCCACCAAATCCCAGCTCACAAAAGTTAGCATGGACTGGAAATTTTCATTGCCTCCTGAGAGCAGCTTAGATTGTGCTCAGCTGGGAGGTTGATGCGTGGGATGAATTTCCCAGTGCAGTGTAGAGAAATAGGTTGCCTCCAAAATACGGAAAGTTATTCTAATTGTTTTTTATCATCCTCCTTTCCAGTAGCTTTTTGATGTGATTCAAAGACTTACATGTTTCATATATATTATAAATACAATCACATATAAATAAAATAACCTTAAAAATGACCTCTTATTGAGAAAAGATCAATATTAAAAACCTCTTTTTTTTCAGTTAGGAAAATAGCAGCAGGTTGGGGGGGTTTCTGGTTGGTTGGTTTTTGTATTTGTTTGTTTCTTGAGGGTGAGTATTGTGCTTGTTTCTCTTTTCCAGCCTTTTTGTTACTATTTCATGCTATTGCCATTTCACCTTGGATTCATTAATCTCTCCAAAGCTAAGTGTTAGCCATCACATATGTAAAGTACTATGGGAATTCTTTACAAACAAGGCTTAAGTGAATGACACAAACAATAGTTTGCCTGCTATCTGAAATGTCACTAATAGAGAAAATGAACTTGAACAGGCATCTGTAATTTTTTCCTCTTTTTCTATAAATGTATATTTTTAAATAGATGCTTCAGTGACATTTGAAGCAAGTATGTATATAAAGTATATGTACTAAGAGGAAGGAGAAATGGTGAAATGTTTAATCATGTTGCTGCCTTTCTCCCTGGGGTGCAGGATGTGTAATACATGAGAAAGATGACATCACCCACAGAAGGGACTGGATTCACAGACATGCTATAAATAAATCATTCGACAAAATGAAGAACCAGCAAAAGGTACAGTCAGGGTCATATTCTTAAACATGCATTATTTACCCAATAATCTGAATAATCTTCAGTGGTCTTTTCAGTTTCATAGGTAAATGTAATAAGCATTGTCATCTGAAAAACAAACACACACGCGGTACCCCTCGTTTGTATGTGTTTCTTTATGCTTACAGCTAATGTGTACAGACTGAATTTAAGTAAATCCAACTCTACACATTCACTTTCATATATCATTTTTAAAGAACCATATGTGACGACGGTTTGGGGTTTGTTTTCAAGTGCAAGAATGAAACACTCCTCCAGTCCCAGCAGGCATGGGATAACGTGGGCTGGAAGGGCTCAGTGCACAGACGCTGTGTGTGGCTGGGCTCCAGCAGTCTAAGAGGGAGACAGGGCCACCACTCCCAAGGCCCCAGGCCACAGAGTGAGCCCCAGGGAATCTTCCCGCACCATGAAAACTCTCCTGATGCCAGCCTCAAAAATTATTTTGGGATTTAGATGCCTGCATCTCTGGGACTTTCCGGATTTTGAGTGTTATTTAGAGTATCTACATACACCTAGATCCCTGTTGAGAAGGTAAAATGCTTTTGGTATCAGGACACTCATCACTGCCTAACACTGCAGGTGATTCAAACCCAATACTGGGACAGGAGGTTCCCCCAGTACTGGTGGGAATGCCTATACAACCTCCCCATCTGTGGTTAAGTGAGCACCATGGAAAGCAGGTGTCTTGGTTTTCTGGTAATTCAGAAAGGTTGCAGAAAAGGGGCCCTGCATCAATTGGATCGCTATGTTTATCACAAAGTTACGTAACTTGTATAGTTTCTTCCTAGAAAAATTGCTTTTCTATGAGACATCTGTCTCTGGCACCTTTCTGAGGCTGCAGCTCTCGAGCAGGGCCTTTGGAGACCTGCCTGGAGCTTGGGTAGATCCATCTCTCTGCTGCTGGAGTTGGACCATCAGCAGTCAGCACAAGATTCATGGAGACAAACAAAGCAAAAATATGCATAGCGATATTTACTGTCCTACAGCTATTTGTATAAATCATGGCAGCATTAAAGAAACGTGTCTTCCTCTTGGGGTAGAGGGTGAGGAGAATCCTGTTTAAATTTAGTGCCTGGGGAAGTGTGTTTGCAGCAAAGGCCTCTGAGAATGCTCCGTCTCCTTCACAAATGAGCTTCACTGCTATTTACAGCCTCCGACAAAGTGCCAGACTCTGCAACCTAGTAAATATACAGATAAATATGGACATGCACTTTTCTGAATTGGGAACTTATAGACTGTTTTTGAGTTGATCCATGGATCCTGGTCATAAGGGAGAATGCATGTATAAAGAAAATGCATGAATAATGACAAAAGTCGAAACAGTGTTTTATTTTATACTGTACAAAATTATACAATTTTATTTGATTAGCTTCAGAAATGACTTTTTTTATTCATTTGTCCTATATTTTTGCCCCACAGCTTCCGCGTTCTATAACATATGCATTAAAAACTGTGACCTCTATTCTCCCTATTCCTTATTTTTTACATTTTCCTTTTTGCACCTCTGTAAATTTAAAAACCTCTTTAGCTCTGGAAAACTGTAAAGCAATGGAAAACTAAAACTCTGTAATTCTGTCTTTCTGAAGAAATTTAAATGCCTTTTTCACCTTTTTGAAAAGTTATAAAGTGACAAAGTTACAGAGTTTTATTTTACTTGTTTGCACTTTACTTCCAAAGTTGCAGAAGTTTTGAAATGATACAAAGTGTCAGAAACAAAATGGAAAAATGAGAAAACAGCCCAGACGTCTTTCATCCGCTCAGTTTCCCAGGTTAAAAAAAAAAGAAATTAATCCCCTGTGTTATCAAAAGTCTTTGGAAGTTGGTCTTNNNAAATAAATTGGGGAAAGAGACAAAAGCAAACAAAAAAAAACTTGTTAAAGTATCTAGACAAATAAGGACATGGAAACAGTACAAAAGTTTTATTTTAAGAACAAATAGTTCTTTTCACTGTGAAATGTTTAAATGAAAATATTTGTCAAGCTTTAACTGATCTCTCTTGTGCTAGGTAATACTCATAGGAAACATAGATCTCTCTGGCTGAGAAATGGTATCCTTTGGATTTTAAAGATACCAATATCTTTATCAATCCTCTGGACAAAGGGATCAAGTGCATCCTCAGTCAGTTCCAGATGACACCGCTTTGGGCAGAAGCATTGATCTGCCAGAGGCCAGGAAGGCTCTGCAGAGGCATCTGAACAGGCCGGATCATTGGGCTGAGGGCAGTAGTGTGAAGTTCAACAAGGCCCAGTGGNTGACACCGCTTTGGGCAGAAGCATTGATCTGCCAGAGGCCAGGAAGGCTCTGCAGAGGCATCTGAACAGGCCGGATCATTGGGCTGAGGGCAGTAGTGTGAGGTTCAAAGAGGCCAAGTGCCAGCTCCTGCCCTTGGCTCACAACAACCCCTGCAATGACAGGCTTGGGGAGAGTGGCTGGAAAGCTGCCTGGTGGAAAAGGACCTGGGAGTGCTGGTCAACAGTCAGATGAACATGAGCCAGAGTGTGCCCAGGTGGCCAAGAAGGCCAGTGGCATCCTGGCCTGTATCAGCAATAGTGTGGCCAGCAGGACCAGGGCAGTTGTTGCCCTCCTGCTCTTGGCACCAGTGAGGCCACACCTCGAGTCATGTCCAATTCTGGGCCCTTCACTACAAAAAAGACTTTGAGGGGTGGAGTGAGTCCAGAGATGGCCAACAGAGCTGGTGAAGGGTCTAGAGCACAAGTCATGTGAGATGTCTGAGGAAGCAGTTGTTTAGGGTGGAGAAAAACAGGCTCAGGGGAGACCTGAAAGGAGGTTGCAGCCAGATAGGAATCAGCCTCTTGCAGGTAACAAGTGATAGGACAAGAGGAAATGGCCTCCAAGTTGTGCCAGGAGAGATTTAGGTTGGGTATTAGGAAAAATTTCTTCATCAAAAGGGTCGTCAAGCCCTGGAATGGGCTGCCTAGAGAAGTGGTAGAGTCACCATC